>PTFA01000009.1:1076963-1099104 GCA_003342895.1 Casuarius casuarius | reverse complement strand
GCCGGCCGGCGCCTCCCGAAACGCCCCCCTCTCTCACGCACACACACCCGGCGGCTGCCGGCGCGGGGAGGTGGCGGAGGTGCGGTGCCCGTCGTCGCGGGCGCTGGATGTCTCATTCCGTGACTCGCTCTCAGCTTTGCTCTCGCTGCAGCCGCGGTGAGGGCTCGTGGGGGGGAACGAACGCCTACAACGGCATGGAAATGCTGCGCATCTTTTTTTTTTTTTTGGTTGCTTAACTGGACATTGGAAGTAAACGCAAGATTGTTTTCTCAGTGTCACGCCCAGAGACAGCGCCTGATGACGATAAAAGCCTTTCCACGCTATTTTTTTCCCTGTGTCCAAGTGCCTGCACATGAGAAGTCAGTGCGGTGGGGAAAGGGGAAAACTAATTGGGTCTTTTCCCGAGCACAAGCCCCAATCCTGCTTATCCTCACAGGCACGCGAGGCCAAAATAATACGTAAAAGTTGGGCTCATAACAGCGCAAACCTCAGCACGAGAGCTCACGCAAAACCCGCCGAAGCGCGCTGGCACGTCTGCACCGAGCCAGCGGAGCACAACTTACAGCACGTGAGCTTTTGCACACGTTCCCTGTTAGACTCTGATGGGGAATGCTTGATACGTTTTCACCCAGGGCCTTTCCGTCGGCCCCAACAGGTTTTAGATCAGGTGCAATGGGATCATTCTTCTAGCGCCTCTTAATTAAAGCTGGTCTGCTGAATGCTGGTGACCTTGCTAATGCCACCATTAGGCACCAGGATTAACACTCCATGGAGAAGCAATACTCATATATGCAGTGTATTATATACACAGATAACGTTGTTTTAAGAGTTTTAAATTTGCAATGTTAAGCACACAAATATTAGGAAACATCAGGATTCAGGCTGCCAATATACCCTTCAGCTATTTCACCTAACAGAGAAGCTGACGGGAATAACAGGGAATTATCCTATATGTATACTGGTCACTAAAGGGGAATAATACATTTTGCCAGGGCGTTTCACAAGCATTTACTGACTAGAGTACGTTCATCACTATATACCCACATTCGTTCCAGTAGTGCATTAAATGAAATGGAAAATACTTTTTTATTGTTTCCCTTGGAGGCAAATTGTATATATTGGAGTGTTTTGTTTACGAATGTAAAACGCGTACATGCTTTAATCCCCTTTTCCCCTCTTACATCTTTCCACAGCCAATTTGCTTGTGGATTCAGGAATCCTCGTTGCGGGTCCTGAAGCACAGGGCGCTCTCGACGTCACGCTCTTTCCCCCGTTCGAGGGTAGCTCTTGTGATGTGCCACCCTATCCTGAAAGCACAAGATAAACTATATATTTTTTTAAATACTGTGATTAAATTATTCAACAAGCCAAAGACAGTGAAGTTAACAGACAGCTCTCTCCACAGTGCAATAAATTTTAGCCAATTAGTCATTGCACCACAACTGTGAAGTAGGTTAATTTAACTCTTCTCATTTTACATAGGAAGGAGGCAGAAAGGTTAGGGGACTGGCCCAAGGCCACAAAGAGCAGTACTCAGAGAGCTGAGCCTAGAAAGCAAACTTCTTGTTTCCCACGCCTACGTTTCAACAACTAGACTTGGCTTGCCTACCTCAGAAAATAGTCTGGCATAGCTATAGCTGTATAATTATACCATAGCAGTTATGCTGGAATACATCTCCTTGTGGACATCCTCCTCCAGGAGGAAAGCGACTTCCCCTGAGCTGTCCATATGAATTCACTCAATAGCAAATTCTTTGGTTTCTTTATTTTTCATTTTGAAGGTCAACATTCCCAAGGTGCAAGTCTCCACAGTGTTTGGAAGCCTTTGATCACTTTTACAGGACATTGAAAAGCAGGGGTAAATGCAGAAAATGTCTCTGAAATACCAGCGGTTTTGTTGTCAAAATTTTTATGATGCTTTTCATCAAAATTTTGAAAACTGAAGGCTTCCAGCTGGCTCTCCTTACAGGTAATACTTTAATAAATAAGTAACAGCTTTTCTCCCAAAGCTGTTGGAACCTGCTTCAGCCATGGGGGCTAATGGTCAAAAGGCAGATCCATCCTCTACAGTAATTATTTCTCTGTTTTTAATCCTGCTGCTCTGTGAGCTTTCAAAAATCAAACAAAGTTGTGAAAACAAAAGGGAGCAGAGGAGAAGGAGGGGACAGGGAACAAAATGAAAGAGTTTGCCTTTAAAAATGAATTTGATAGCTCCAAGGACTGCAGAGATGGGAGCGTCTGTCTTCACTACAGCTACACATGCATGGCAGGGCATCAGGGGTGAATCACTGGTTTCATTGCGAAACTCAGCTCTGCCTCAGCTTGGGGGATGCAGCGAGAACTCCACAACGACCTACAGCAGCCTCCCCCAAATGATATCTGGTGGAGCTGCTGTGTTGATCTTGAGGATAAAGTGATGTTTTGGAGATCGGGAGACCCGGATTCACTTCCAGCCATGGTCAGAGGTCCTCCCTGTAGTTTCAACCAAGTCATTATTTCTCTGGGTTTCAGTTCTCCATTTCTAAAATGCAGAGAATAATGCAATGAGACGGTTTTCTTTTCCCCGCTGAGCAATTCCTCAAGAGCAATTTTCAGCTTTGCCACAGACGACTTCTGCCACCTTGTATAAGTCACTTAGGCAAATCTCTGAAAGAGCCATTTCTGGAGCTCCCATGAGCTTTCTGCTCCGTTTCCATTGACGGGACTGACCCCTACGCAGCCTTCACGCAACCCGCAAGTTCAGCTGCCCCAAGGATCACAAACTGCATGGACAGCCTGTCTAGTCTTCAGACCTGTGATGGCCCTTGAGATAACTGCAGACATATGCTCAGTCTCTGAAATTAATTCCTTAGCACTTGTTGACAATTATGCTTTGATGGGTCAGTGACGGGCTCAGCCTGATATACTTAAACTGTACATGCCTTTAACCCATGTATGTGTGGGGTTGTGCACATGTATGTGTGAATTATTCAAAACAACCGTAAAAATGCTTTTATGTAAATCCTTGTTTAAATCATCTAATTCTCCTTTTTTTATGTGCCTATATAAAGTCAAAGTATTCTAGGAGTTAGCGGCCAAACAACATTTATCAAGTATTAACATAAATAATAGTTTAGCCCAGCAAAAGTTCCAGATTTATTTAGATTTGGCAAATTAAAAAGCGCATATGTAACATACTGTTGCCTTGGACAGCTATGAGCACCACGCAGCAACCAACTACTGGATCAGCTTTCTTCCCTTTAGACTGAATCCTCTCTCTTCTGCCCACAGAAGGGGTACTTTGAACACAAACTGGATCAAATCCCAGTATACTTTGAAGAGGACAAATGTAGACCTTTCTTTACTTAACTGTGCGTTGGACAATCTAAAACCATGTAAGCCCTAATCTATTCATTATGCCATCCCCTTCTCTTTACTACAATAAGGCACTGTTTTATGTTTATATGCATCAATAAAGAGACCTATAAAGAAAATAATGAACCTCCTTGAATATCTTCAGGCTCTACCCTATTAATTTTACAAGAGATGCAACATACTGTACCCCTTGTATTTCACTAAGATAAAAGCCTATAGATTAATTCCTATTAAAACAGTTGGTATTTTCAGGACAGGCACATGTAATTTATGGAGAGGCACAATACTCATAATAGCTCAAAGGCCACAGAAACTGTAGATCTGTGTCTGTTACTGTAGTTGTACAGGCATTCATTGTACAGAGAGCAGTTGAAAAGGCAGAGCATGTAATCTGAATACTAAATTTGTGAATAGTTTCTCACTTGGGTTGGTTAGGCTTTTCAAGAGCAGCCGATCTTTGTGGGGGATTTTGTAAAACGTTCTGCTAATATATCACGTGGTCACTGTATTTTCTTCTCTTATCTTTACTGTTAGAGCTTTATTTGTGAAGACACAATATTTGATTCTTAAAAGGGCACCAGCTCATGCTCTACAGTCTTCACCTGAATTCAGTGTGCTCTGTGTGAGGCATCATTTTCACAGCAAATGCTTCTTCCTTCTTCTATAAAGCCGACAACTTCAGGCATATATATAAACTGAAAGTATACAAGAAACCAAGATTCCTTTTCTTCCTGGTACTCTAATTGCTATATCCAAGTTACTTGAAAAATGCTATTGTATTTTATGTTTTACTATCAATAATAAAAACGTACAGGGTTTCTTTTTTATTATTGAGATATAAATGTATATGGATATATCACTTATGAGGTAGGACGATTCTAAAGTG
The DNA here is from genome assembly GCA_003342895.1 of Casuarius casuarius. Lineage (NCBI taxonomy): Eukaryota > Metazoa > Chordata > Aves > Casuariiformes > Casuariidae > Casuarius > Casuarius casuarius. The sequence continues at coordinate 1,094,864 of PTFA01000009.1, read as the reverse complement.
TTCTAACAAAATTTAATCATGACACTAGCTACTGACACAGAATCCTTGAGTCTGAGATCATTTCTAGGCTTTGTTTGTGCAACACCTAGCACAATGAGGGTTTATTCATGACCCAGCTTCCCACCTAGCACTTCAATACAAACAAGAATTATAACTCTTGCTGTGCTAATGGCTAGAAGTACCAGTACCAACAGAGTGAAATATGTCTAATACTGAACGGTGGTATAAAGTTCAAAAAGCAGCCATTACAAAACTATACTGGATCTATTTAAATTACCAGGGGCATTTCAGGCAGGTAGACAATTGTTAATCAAGTTGGAATTTGGTAAAATTGCAGAAGTCATTTCTGCTTAGTGTGGCAAAGTACCAGAGAAAATTCGGTAACAAGTCACCAGGCTCATGGGTTTGCATCGTCCGAGAATTTGGTGCGAACTGGGTTCTTCTCTTTGTCTATGACAGGAATAGTTGTGGAGGGTGAATCTCCAAAGGTCAGGAGTTTCCAGTTGCGTTTGAATGGGCTTCCACCAGACGGAAGACTTTTATAGGCACATAGTATTCTTGAGGCTACCAAATTAGCCTGCAAATATCCTGGGAGCACACTTTCTTGTAAGGCTTCTGGCTCTTGCCTTCTGTTTTCAACCTGATATACACAACTGTATTCATAATTCTGGTCCTGGGTGAAAAATAGCATAGATAAGGCCACGCTGTGCATGCATATCTGAACTTGGAATAAGTTTCTGCTACAGTTCTTCTCTACAGTTGGGCAAAGATTTGAGGGATAAGGGCATTTGCTCATTGACTCCAACCTCCCTGTCAGAGTGCAGCAAGGGCTGACGGCTTCCCCAGGGCCAGGGAGCTGGGAGGGACATGACGGCCATCCCACGACCCAGCGAGGGAGCAAGGCAGACTGGGGGCAGCCCCAGCTGCAGGCATGGGGCGCCTCTGGGGGACGGGACAGGACAGGCAGTCAGCCCAGGGGTTGGGGTCCGGATCAGTGCAGCTGCGGCCAGGCAGGGACAGGGCTGTGGCATCCTTGGGACAGGGACTGATGGCCCCAGGGTGGGCTGAAATGGGGTCCTGGGCCATGAACAGCTACAAGGAAGTTGGCGCAGATATACAGGTTTTTACTTTGCCCTCGTTAATTCTTGTCCTCATTCCCTTACTGCTTTTCCAGTGTCATGCCTCTCCCCATGCTGTGTGAGGAGCCGGGGGAGGCTGTGGCACTGTGCTGAAACCTATTGCTGCAGCGGTTGGGCACTAAATGACTAAGGCATCTTTCAGGCTGATGCCAGCTCCTGCAGACGTGTTAATCTATAACAAGGCCTGATTGAGGGGACAGGCACGGCTGTCACACGACAGGGGTGCAGGGCAGGGATTAGTCCCCTCCATGCCGTTCTCATTAGGGCTACTTCACCCTTTGCAGAGGTCAGTGCTACCCAGTGCAATGCTTTAGCTCAGTGTGGACAGTTCAGCGTGCAGGAGCACATCTGCAGCGAACGCCGGGGGTGAAAAGCTGTCACCCAGACCAGCCTGCGATCATTGCAGAAATGTATGTCGTCAGAGACTTGTGAGTAGTGAAGTCAGAGCATAAAATTGCCTGAGAAAACAAAAAAGCCCGTCCTCCAGAGCTGAGTCTGAGGGGCTGACACTGGGTCATCTCAGAGGTGCAGCACAGCTTGGGACGAAGTGTAAGTCGGGGCTGTGGGAGACTCGCTTTCAATTCCCTGCTCTGGGCACGGAGGAGGATGTTCATTTCCCCCTCCATTTATAAGGCGGCTTCAGCTATAGGCACCTTGCTTAGCTTCATATTCCTGGCTACTTCCAGAGCCCATGGAAAAAGTCTCACTCCTCCAGCCTGCAAATCCGAGCACTGAAATTAGATTCCTGCTCTTAGTCGCTCTCTGGAGGAACATTTCTTTCTCCAGTGACTACGGAGGGAGACTGGAGATATCAGCTGGCTAAATTTGTTGCTTACAGTGGGTGAATATCCTCATTCACACTTCAGTTCTCCACCTAGAAAATGAAGCTGATAGTATTTCTTCTCCTCTGTTAACAGAGTTGAGAATCACGAACACATTAGAGAGAAAGGCAGGGACTTGGGTACAACTGTGATGGAGGCCATGCGAGTACGCAAGAGAGCGCCGTTCAAAAAAGAGGTTTTTGTATGCCTCTTTCATGCCCATAAGTAGAGTGTCGTCATGAAAGTGTCCTGGTGTTTGATTGTGAAAATATGGTCACCTTAAATTAACTGGCCCCATAATCGGTTTTAAAGTGCAGGCGGGTTAACTTTGATTAACCACAGACAACAATTTAGATCATAAAAATAAAACATTAGCATCTTTTTACACTGCTCTCAATGACACATTAAACAATGTTTGACCACAGCCTTTTAAAGCTGTATGTTAATTTTTATTGTGAACTGCTCTGCTGTCTCTCTCCAGCAGCAGGGCTGATGGAGTGGTTCATGTCCTTTTTTAGTAGTCTGATTTGTTTAGTGGTAAGGATTTCTTCATTTTTCAAATTTTTTTATCGCTGTTATTTTACTGCAGTGAAGGAATAATATTTCTGTACATCCAGACATTACCCACACATAACTGTGCGAGCAAAGAAAACATAACTTCATTCTTGTGGTTTGAAAATGCCTCTTTTTCCTGTTTGTTTGTTTGTTTGAGAGGGAGGCATTTCCATTTTTCAGTTTTCCTTTGAGGATTTAAATGAGCGAAGACATCTTTCAACCTCTGCATTAAAAATATAATCTTTCACGTGTGGCTTCTGCCAATGCACTGTTATTCTTCCTAAGATCTGGAAAAACAAATGTAAACAACATGGGCAATTCTCCTAATTAAGACTTTGGGTCATGGAACATTGGCCAAGTATGTGGTCATCATTTCAGGTGTCTCTTTTTGTCTGTACAGGCCTGAGCTTAGACCACAAATACCTACAGAAGTTTTCTTGGTAACTTCAGCTGAAAAGACCCAATCCAAAATCTATGGCAGTCAAAGTAAAGATTCTGTCAAATTTTAAGGGGCTTTGAATCCAGACATGGAAAAACTCTTGCAAATATTCTTACAATACCTGTAAGATCATCATCTTTGTCATGGTAAATCTTCTCTAAGCTGCTTATGCTAGTTTATTGTATCCATACACTGCTAAAGAGTGTTCTCTCATAACAAAACTTTTCTCAGGCAAAACACTCACAGAGTTTACTATGAAACTCCATAGAGCTACCATGTCACAACATATTCATTCTCTTAGAAAGCCAAATACTTTTAGTAGTGGCTTTTTGCTGTTTTGGGTTTCGTTGGCTGGGTTTTAGTTCAGCAAGGGTATAATCTTACGTTCAGTTCGGAAGTTTGGTTGAAAGTAACTATTGACAATGATCCTTAAAATCTGAAGATGTTTTCCGTAGAAATTATATCCAAAGTAGCTACAGGTCTTTAGCCTTGCCTCGATCTTAAAGTGATTTCCACGCCATAATGAATTGCCATATTTGGCTGACAGCACCACTGTGACCCTCCGGAGAGTTCATCTTAGATGGTTCCTGCAATGCTTTTGCACGTCTGATCTTTTGAAATAAAGTATTCTGTCTGTAGGTGGTGGCTTCTTCTTTTACAGGGCAAAAGAGCTCTCTTGAAAATCCTCATTAGTTGTCTTCACTCTAAGATTGAAGGTATTGAAAAAGAGGAAAAAATAAGAAGACTACTTCGCTACTAATTATTGTCTGTGACTGCTCTTAAAGCAGAGAGTTAACAAAAAATAAAACTCCAAACTGTGGGGCAGACCTCACACTTCCCCATAGGAATGTTTTTCTCCTCACTAACCTTTTTTCCCACTGCCTCCTTTAAGAGAGAGTTTCTTACATTAGATAAAGGAAGCACCATCGGCTCCTTCATAGAACAAAGCTGACACCCACTGGCCACCCCCAGTATTTTAAGCATCATCATTAGCTATCAAGCAATTCTTGCTTCGATGCAGAACTTAACAAACAGGAGATGGAAGAACAGTCTAGCTCATCTCAGCCCATCTTCCTTATAGCAGACGACTTCAATATCGTCAGTGGTAGGCACAAAACCACGCGGCCAAGAAGGGGGGTGATGCACGGCATAAGGCTCAGGCTCCCTGTTGTTCCTTTCACGGTATCATTAGGGAATAAGTCACAAACCTCTCCTTACCCTTTTACATGACAGGGCTCTCAGTTGTTTCTGTAGGGAAAGGGACCAACTTTACTGACTTTTTTTTTTTTCCTCCTTGAAATTCAGGCTGAAATTTCATATGATCAATTTGCAGTCTTGCTGTATACAGGGTCTACCACATTTACACGCACCAGCTATTTGCAAGCAGCCATCCATGTGTTGGTTACCATCCAGCCGGAGCTGTTTACATCTCTTCCTGGGGAGATGACTCTCTTCAGCATCCCAAATTTATCTGCAGTATCCTTGTTCCTCCTCACTCCGTCGCCTCCAGTTGTTGGAGCTTTATAATCAAGGCTCCCCAAAGATAATGTTTCATATCAAGTACTGTCTCCTCAGTGTTGCGTAGGCAACTGTCCCTTTCTACCTCCCTGTCACAGCACAGGCTAGAATTACTGTGGCATTTATGCATTTATTTTTCTCTCATATTGCATGCTCATATCTGATCTGCTTAGGCATCTTTTCAACATGATTGCCTTGTAAGTAGCTTCCTCCTACCAGATATCTTTGTTTTAGATTATATTTATCTCCTCATGGAGAACTTCTATCTTCCCCCAGATTCAATCTAATTCTCTATTTCCTCCACATGTCATATATCATCATGTGCTACCCTCTTGTATTACTCCTTGCTCCTGGCTGGTCTTCGAAACTCTTCTCCACTCTGTTATAGGTTACTGATTTCATATAGTACATTATATCCTACATGGAACATGTCACTTTGCTGAGCAGTATGTTATTGTATTTTATGTAACCAGTATGTCCTTTTATGCCTGCATGATCAGTTTGCACTTTAGTTATTTTACACATCATGGTAATAGATTATTCAAAATTTAAAGCATGCTATCTCTAAAATGCTGTCCTATTTCTTATCACAGTTTCCAGACAGTGTAGAGTACACCTTAAGTTGTTAAACAGAGAAGAATCTTTTAAAAAAACAAAAAACAAAAAACACAAAAAACAAAAAGCAGCTTCATTCCATCCACTTTATCCCTGCCTGTGCCCCTGGCTAGTTTGGCTCAGCCTCAAGGGAAAAATGAAACAGGTAAATTGTGCTTTTCTTCTCTGACCATTCATACATTTAGATCTTCTCACAATGATTTTCAAGAATAGGCAAGCTATTCCAATATTTTTAAGTAAATATTTTTGAAGACTTCCAAAAGAAACTAATAGGCTGATTTTGTTTTACATTTCCCCTTCCAGATTTTCACTTCTCTAGGTGAGCAAAATGTCGCCTTGCATTGCTTTAGAGGAGCTTGATGAAGTTGCAAAGTTATTTCATGATGTTTAAGAGCTGGCTAACTAATAACTTGAAGCCAGCACATAACAGCAGCCTCTCTAAGAAGCATAAATGCCCTGAAAGAGAGGAAGACCCAACCCTGACTTTCCAAATCCAGGGACCAACTGGTTTGACTTAGCTCCGACATTCGTACACTCCAGTTGTGAAGAAGAAGGTGTTTACTGTGTTACCCTTTCTCATCATGTCAGCGAGGGACAAATTCTGAGTCTGGGTTAATAAGCTAAACCTACTTGGGCCAAGGGTATGTGATGTTATCTATGAGCGCGCAAAGTCCGTAGGACTGTTTGGAAGCAGTGGGGAAGGAGCTGGAGAGTCACCTCTGGGCACGGATATGTCAGCGGGGTCACCAGCTTCAACGTTAGTGACTACGTCAACCAGGAACCTGTCCCGCTTTAGCACAAACAGTCTTTATGGCATCTCGCCTTGTTGTCTGAGCCTGCCTGAATTACAGTTTCTCCCAAACCAGCATGTGCAGCCTCATGGACAGAGCACATTAGGTGGCTGCTTGGAGAACAGGGAACCCATTTATCCCCGAACGACACTGTTTCACTGAGGCAGCAGCTGCTCATGGGACGCGTTGCCCCCATTGGGAGGACTGAGCTTCCCGAGCTCCCTCTGCAGAGGGAAGAAGTAACTTTGAAGACTGACATCCAGCAACAGATATTTCTCCCATACTTTCCTTCTGCAGCAATATTATTATTAAAATGAGACTAAGCTGCTGTATACGTGGCTGATGGCTACACATCATTTATTGATTTTCCCTGCTTAAAGCTTAGCCTTGATTTCAGCCATATAAAAATCCATCAGAATGAGTCGGCAGTAAATTGCTTTTTATGTTAAAAAAGGAAAAAAAAAAGAAAAAAAAGATGTTCAGTACAGAGACCTGGGATTTTCAGTATATGCCTTAGGTAATCATGGGGTTATGATAAGAATATGGGTAAGTCCCCACCTCGGTCCATGCCCACACAAATGATGTGCTTTCTGTATTGGTTTCCTTTATGATCATTCTTTTCCTTATTCAGGCTAGATTTGTTTCTATATAATGGGATTTCTGGGGGAGAGAACGTTCTGTGTAGATGAACCTCACCTTGGTTAGCTTTCAGAATTTCATTTTTCAATGCAACATTTGAAAAAACACTCACCCCATCGCCCTGCTGCATATTTGCCTATCCAAGGTCTGCAAAGAGGGATTATTTGCTCCAGCTCTCAGTTTGGGGTCACGAGAATAGATTACATGCTTTTAGAGGTGCATGACCTCTTTTGCTAATGCAATTCTGTGGACATGTTTGAAAAGAGGGTCCCTGCCATCTCTCATCTTATTGGGTCATTTTTCTGAAAGCAGCATCCTGTTTGGGTGTCAGTTATAGCACGGCATCTCTGCAAATTTCCAGGTCCATACTAAGCATATTGTATTCATGTACAACCCCGATCTTATTAATGGTTGACTTCTAAAAACTGGATATCACATCCACTCTACTGCATCTTTACGAGACCTCTTCATCATGGCATAAACTGTGAGGTTTGGTTCGTGTCTTACTACCTGTCTTTTCATCTTCTCACATTAATACCAAGCAACATAAACAGTTACCTTTCCTCCATAGCAACACATGATTTCAGGACACTTCTAAACCTCACACAGGAGTCCTTTGCGAATTTACACCAACACCTTTGAAGGTTGAGGTCCTAACACATCTGGGCAAGAAAACACGGACACTGTCCCAAGTCATCTATGCAACTCTTTCCCTGGGCTCATACACAGATGGAAACAGTATGATAAAGTTTATGGTGCTGGGTAAAGATTAATCACAGACTCCATACTTCACTCTATGTTTGTGTGTGTCTACTTGTGGGCTGAGGGTTCAGTATGAAATGAGAGGAACTTCAAGACACTGAAAGCCTGAGAAAAGTCCAGGGCTAGCAGCCTTCTGACTTCCCATGCCTTCAGTGAGATGTCTCAAAATGTATGCAGAAATCTAGACATCCAGTCTAGACGTGAGATCCAGACACCTTTTATAAGTGATGTGAGTTCTGGGAGGAAATCCCAAGAGCCAATTTTAACAGTATTTTCAATGCAAACTTGTTTATAGAGTCACAACCAGTATTTCCATGATTTCACCAACTATGTTTCTGTTGCGAGACGATTGCCCGTTTTTCTCTTCTGATAACTATTAGTAAGAATTGCAAATGTTTTTTCTCATGATTCAGCCTTCCTCTCAGCTGTGAAACATGTAGACTTTTTTCCTTTCATTTTCCAGATTTAGGTCCCAATCCAACAAAGTCCTTAAACCTATAACTATTTGAAGTCAGCCCAGGAGGCTGTGTTAGAGGAGCTCCAGAGGTCCCCTCCAGCCTAAGTTCCCATTCATATCTAGTAGTGGTTGACAGTACTTAATATTTTCTTTAAGTGCCCCAGGGCCATCACAGTGTAAGGCACTGTGCAAACACACACACACGCACGCACAAAAAAGGCTCAAATATCTTACAATCTGCAAAAACTACAAGAAGTGATAGATGGACAGGGAGCAAAGAGACAACAAAAGAGCCAGGAAGAGTTGGTTGCCAGTCGCAGCATCTGGTAAGATGAGAGATTTCAATGGAAATCGTGTGCTCATCCCAAATTGCATTGATGCATGTTTAAAATCCACAGAAAATTTCCAGTCTTTCAATGCCTCTTCTGGTTTTCAGATTTTTAAAAGTGTTTGAAAAAAAATACACTGATCAAAGGGCTTTCTGGAATTGTAGCTTGCTTTCTACCTTTTCATAAATAATGGAACTACATAGCCGAGGCGTAGTAAGCGTGTGGCTGTACTATTTATTGCTTTCCTCTGGGGAGCCATTTATCTTAAGACTACTACAGTTTACTTTCTAAAACGTGTCTGATTGTAACACTTGCAAATGTATATTTCGAAAGTTGGCTTTGATAATTTATGCACTCACACTTCCCAATCACACGTTATTTTAAAGCTTTCCTTTTCACAACGATGTTCCCCATTTTCACGAAAACAAGGCGGGGGGGAGAAAAGCCACCTACGGTATACCTGAAGTGCAACCTATGTAGATGAAGTGTAAAATTTACATCACATTGCTCTAAATATCACCTCATTCCTTTTGGGCCACAAGCTACACCATGCACGCTAAGGCAAAAAAAAAAAAAAAAAAAGAAAGAAGAAAAGAAGACTTTAGTACAAAATATTGGTCAATATCATTAGTCTGGAAAATGGAAAAAAATTAGCTGTGCAAGTCTATAGTATCTGGAGACCTGTCCCTTACGACTTACCTCAACAGACAGAAAAACGTTCACTCCACTGGAATGTTTTCCATCAATAACCCATACTTTTTTTTTTCTCTGCTAGTTGAACCTGAAAAATGTCCATCCCAAACTTAAGTTTTCTAGTTTTGAAAACATATTTCTGGATTCAGTTCTTCCGTTTTCTTATAAAAAGAAGAGTTAGCAGGCTTAACAGAGAGCAGATTATTTCAATGTCAATTTAATAACACATTAGTTAAAATTCCGAATTTTTGTGGAAAAAAATGTGATGATAAATTTTCAACTAGTTTTTATCTATTTAATCTTTTAAGTCCATAGCTGCAGGCAAGGCAACAGCCTGAAAGCATGGAAACGGGGAGAAGATCTTAGCGCAGGCTCTGTGAGAGCAAGACACATGGAGAATAACTGAGGATTAATAGCGTTTCCTTACTCTAGTATAAAGTCCCTTGTTATGGGTTAACAGAACTGGATATTCTGCGCTTTCTTGCCACCATCTTTAACAAATGGAACGAAGCTCATTATCACCAATATTAGGGCATTCGAGATCATTTTTTCTCGGCGTGTTGTATCCCTCGCACAAACCAAGGCTTATGTTGGGGACTGCCTGCGGTCCCCATCGGACAACCCTTATACAAAGGGCAGGAGGAGCTATAGCATTTCTGGCCATTTTTGTATTTTCCAGGGAGAAAAACCAAAGTAACATATAATCTCCTCCCTCTATGTATGCCTAATTGCTTTAGGGTGCTATAAGCCAATTTTGGCATGGCAAAGGCAGCTGCTACAGCATTTTGCCTACTGTCAGCTACTTCTTAGCTAGGCAACGTACCTTGGGCTTTATAAACTGCTGGCTACCAGAAATCTATTACAGATAGTTTTGGGTGTGCATTTTTCCTAGGGTCCCTGTACAAAATGCCCCGAAATCCCACAGTTAAAGTCCTGCCAGAGCGGCTCCAAAGGCCGGGGAACTTTTTAAAGTATTTATTCAGAGGAGACCTAGAAGTCAGAGGCGGATGAATAATTTTGCAGGGGAGATGCAAACACCCCCCTGCTACATTCAGAAGAGGTGTTCACATAGATAGGGCTGGGATTTCACCCTTTTTCTGATCAGCAGAGCAAAACACACTAGGTCTCTTTCCCACCAAAGTATCTCCTACCGATCTCAAGCTTCCCAGCTCTTTGCCCACTTTATCCTCATAAAATCCCCGTGCGGGACAGCGCCGCCGCAGCAGCTGCCTCCTGCAAAACACGGCTACGCGGCGTGTGGGCTGCGGCTCCAGCCTGAAAACTTTCCCCGTCGCAAGGTTGCAGAGGAGGAGCGAGGGGGGTAGTTTACAAAACAAAACCCCCAAAACTTTCCACTACACTTCACCTTTCTTTTTCTGCGGTGAGAGGCAGATGATTTTGCTGTTTATTACCAGTTTTTCCTATTGTCAGGGCGCAGGCTCAATGCAACCGCCGCGCTGCAGTAACATACAGCTGCTCTTTGAAACGCACCGGTGAGCGTCGGCGAGGCGGCATTTATGCTTTTCATGGTGTCACAGTAATTAACATCCCATTCTTTTTAAGTACGCGATGAAACAATACATTAGAGGTACCTGCGGAGCATACCAGAAACTGCTTAAACGGTAGAAAAAAAAAATACTGTAAAGAGCAGGGCTCTGCTTCAGCACAACGCTTCGGGGCGGGTTTAAGCTCAGGACCAAATCCCATTAATGCCAGGGGGGCTGCAAGCGGGAAAGCTGGGGCTACATGAGCCGTGGTGGTGGAAGGATGCCAAAAATCACGTGCCATGGGCCACAGCCACCACCAACCCGGCTGATCAAAGCACGGGCAGTGACCACCTTAATTTTTGCTTCCTAGAGCTACGCGACACTCGCCGACCCTACAGGATGGCCCTCCCGGCGCGGGAAGGGGGACGGCTGGCGTCGCTCTCCCAAAGCCACGGTCCCACCAGGATGCTGGTGGCCGGCGTGTATGTGGAGCCGCGAGGCTGCTCTCCCCCCATCCCTCTGTCCACCCGGAAACCTCTCCTTCCAGCTCTCTTTTTTTATTCATACGGCATTGAGTTTCATTAAATGTTTATGATCCTATTCCAGGATACCGGTTTAGATTACTGTAATAAAAGGGAGTTGATAAAACTTCATTATCTGTGGTGTCAGAGGAAGAATAAAATCTTATACCTCCAAGTTTGTCCATAACGTTTGTTGTAATAACTTCTTTTAAAAGCCAAACCACACCAAAAAAAAAAAAAACCCAAAAGCTGAACTCGCTGTAGCTGGAAGCCATGTCACTAAATGTCACAAGGTCACATCGTGTTGTTGGAAACCAGCTGTGCCGAGGGCCTCAGGAAAACCTCGCTAAAGCTACAGTTTCACCGTCACTCCACGCGTCAGCTCAGGGCTCCAGGTTCGGGCTCCCGTATCCCCACGGCGGGAAGCGCGCGGCTGTTGAAGTACCGCGGTCCGACCTCAGCGAGGACCAATTTCCACCCGAGCCCGGGCGCAGCGCTGTGCCACCCGTGCCGTCTTTAAAAGATAAATTGCCGGCACTTCAATCGTTTATCGGAGGGAAGAGAGCGCAGCACGAGGGCTGGAAAATGAAACGCTTTGGCTTCCGAGGTTTGAAAGGAGAAAGATGGGGAGGTGGGGGAAAGAGATGCTTTAACTGGCTTGGAGGAGCTGCTTTCCTAAAGAAAGCAACCACTTATCTCCTGCCCGGTGAGAAACCGGCCTCTGGCCCGCCTTCGAGCTCAACCCAAATTGCTGTTGGATGTTTTGGGTGGGAAACACGGAAGAGGCGCTTGCAAATAAGGATCGGGGGCCGCAGCCACGCGTGAGCAGAAGGCTTCCCGCGAGCCCTGCCGTGCCGCGCGCCGGGACGGGCTCTGGGCCGGGGGAAGGGGCGAATCCAGCGAGCACCTGCGAGGCTGCTCGAGGCAGAGCGCGAGCCGGCGCCCGTCCTCAGGAAACCACCGCAAAGGGCCATGGCGCGGGCGCCGCTCGGCACCTGGCAGCTCTCGCCCCACTGCGCCCGGCGCGGCGCTTCCCCAGCCCGCTTGCGGTTAGCGGGGCAAAACCCCGGCGCTTCAGCAATGACTTTAACGCTTCTCTCTCTCCCCAGGGCTGCCCCGACGAGGAGCGTCGCTCCGACGCCTGGATCCCAGCGCAGCCTCCCGGGCGAGCCAGCCCCAGGCGCGGCGCCGGGGCCGCCGGGGGCACGTGGAGGCGGCTTAGCTGCGGCGAGAGGAGCATCAGCGAGACGAGAAGACGACATGAGAAGAGGCAACCGCTACGCCTGCGTTGCCTACCGCGAGCAGAAATCCTCCCGCACGCTCAAATCCCTCTGAGCGGCCAAAGCCGGAGGGATAAGGCGGCCAAGAGCCTTCTTTTCAGCTCCTTTTGAGACAACCTCCAGCCTACAATCGTTTAAGCGGGGGTTAGGGAGGCTCAAACTGGGGGAAAGACGCTGCACGCCAGCGTTGGTGCCGTGCAAGGACGGTGCAGTTCCTTCGTTAGCAGGGGGTAGGAATATGGGGGGGTGGGGAAAGGAGAAGCAGATCCATGCGAAGCACTCGTGCCGCGCCAGCGGGCCGCTCTGCGCCATCGCTCTGGGGGAAAACCGCAGGGCTCGGACGAGACGCCTCCGCGCCGGGCAACGGGTAGGGATAAGTGAAACGCACGGCTCCCGAGGCGCGTGGAGCTGACAGCTGGGTCCTCCGCGTTTCGGGGCCGTTCGCTAGGCGCGTCGCGCTCGCGTGGGTTATTCATGAGCCTCACGCCCAAGGCAAAGCCTACCATCGCCATTAGAAACTAACAGCAGACGGAGCGCTCTCCCGCCTCCGCCTCAATAATTTTGCTGCCTTTCGCATGACTTGAAAGGCCCGATTCAAAGCGTATCAACGTCGAGGAGAGTCTTTCCATCGACTTCAAAGGGCCGCGGAGCAGCCTCACGCAGGCAGCCGCGCTTCCCCCCGCCTCGCGCCCAGCCCAGACTTTCACTGCAAAAAATCCCCTTCAAAACGCTACCAGGCGGCCAAACTAATAACTCGCATCGTGGCCGGCTGTGTGTTCAAGGGCACGGCTGGGCCGGAGCCTTTAAAACACGGAGTTAATAAAGCCGGAGCTGCCGGTGTTTTAACCGCGCTAAGGTGAGCGAAGGTGCCCGGGCCGCGAGCGGCGCTGGTCGGAGCGAGCTTTCCGCAGCGGGAAGAGACGTGTACCAAAGAGCGTCGGCTACCCTACTGCAGCGGCTTCCTTGCAAAACGGCTTTAAAAATTGAAATTACTGGAAGAGCTTCTCCTCCCCCCCCCGCCGCCAGCGCTCTTTTGCTGCTCGCTGCCAACACATTGCGAGCGCTCTGCAGAACGCTGCTCACTTGCACCGCGGTTGCTCGCGACAGCTTGCGTTTGACGAGAAGAGAGAATTAAAAGCATCCTCTGAAGGGGGCGAGCTACCTGCGTCCAGTGCTGCCGTCCCCCCCAGGCAGCGCTGCTCTTCCGAGGTCTGCGCCTGCAGCCGCTGCGAGTGGCGGCGTGCTTTTTTCAGGGAGGAAAATGCTGTTTCTTTGCTCTTTTTTTATAGCATGCACCATGCACAGGGAAGCAATCGTGGAGGGGAATTGATATCGGGCTCCCGTCAGCTCCAGGTTTCTTCTGGCACGCAAGCCTGAAGCACGAGAGTCACCCGCTCCCCCCCCATGAGCACTTCCCTTCACAAAGTACAAATTTGCCTTCAATTTGGGCTAAAAGCTGCCCGCGGCCGGGTGCTCGGCTGAACCGCGCCGGACGCCTCCCGCCGCGCCAGGTACGGCCGCAGGGAAGGGTTAAACCGCGGCCTCCATCCTCAAAAGAGGCCAAAGCCGCTTCCCCGCGGATGAAACCCCCGTCGCAGGCTCGGCGCACACAGTCATTTTAATGACTGTACTTTGTTGTAACGTTATCGGATATTTTAAAGAGCATATCATTCCAGCAGAAGCCACCGCCATCTGTGCTTCCCCAATTAGGAATGCAAGCAAATATGTATTTTACAGTAACATCAATAAAATGCAACACGCAAGGGAGGCAGCTTTGTTTTTAAAGACAGGAGTTAGGGAGGGGGGCAGCGTCGGCGCGGCGGGATCCCCTCGCGCCGCTCCCCTAACCAAAAGAACAATCCACGCAGAGCCGCCGCGTGCGCCTTATTTTGCAAAACCCGACAAACTAAGCAGAATAAATGGCTTTTGATATCTTCTGCTTTTTTCTTTTCTTTTTTTTTTTTTTTTGAAAATGTAGCATCGCTTTGAGAGTGAGCCCTGCTTTATTTTTTAAAGCCCCGGTGGCCAGGATATTCATTAGCGAGCATCCCACGTGACGCATCCGAAACCTAGTGCCAGAAGACAGGTGTTGAGCATTTTCCAAAAAAAAGTTATTATTTTTTTAATTCCCTCTGTGGCTCTCTCAGGTGGGTCACTCGCCAGGCTGGAGAAGAAAAAAATAAAATAAATCAGTGCTGCATGGAGAAAGCACCTCCACGATGCTGTTACTCGTAGCAAGGAGAGCGGGGCGGCTCCCAAACGGCTCGGGGAGCTGCAAAGCAGCCTCGGCCCCGAAGGCCCTGGCGAAAGGGGCTGAGCGGCGCGGGAGGAGCGCGGCACGGCCAGACCCCTCGCGCGCGGCGTCCCCGGGCTGCAAGGCTGCACAGCGCCTGCTCCTGGCAGGGGAGCAGTTAGAAACCTCCAGTCTGCCAAAACGCAGCTTTGCGCTGTGGTCACTCGCTTTTCTTTCCGCTTTTCCTCCACACAACCGCGTCGCAAACGTGGCCCCCCAAGGGGAGGGGGGAGCAAACCCAAGCGTAGCAAGGTGCCGGCCGTGCCCGCCGCCGAGCCACCCCCTCTGCGCCGGGCGCCCGACGCGGCGAGGCTCTTCCCGGAGGAGCTGCTGTGGTCGCGGGCTCGCCGAGTGATAACGTAACGCCGAGCGCACACAAAGCCCCGTCGCGCGCTCGCCTTGTTCTTCGAGATGCGCAGCTGATCAAACGGCAGGCTGCAATTAAAACAGAGCACGGTTTGGGGGGCTTTTTTGATACCACTTGATGGTATTTCATCAACAGCTGAAGGTGAGAGGAGTGCAAATATGCTCTGTATACGGCTAGAGGAGTGCAAATATGCTCTGTATATTGGTAGCGACACAGGGCTACACTCCTCGACTGCGCCTTGGGTTGCAGCACTTGGTTTTGCAGCAGCGCGATGGCTGGGTGAGAGCAGGAGATAGATCCTCCAAGGCCTCCGGTCTCGGGGCGCTGCCTTGCCCTCCGCAGGCTCGAGAAGCTCCTCGGCACGCTGGGGGCTGCCTGGAGGAGCAGGGGCGGCATAGCCCAAGCCCGGGGACCCAAATTAGGCCAACGGCAGGTATCTGCGAGGTCCCGGCCGCTGGTGCAAACCGAGAAAGCGCTTGTGGGATCAGAGCATTAATTCTGCTTTTGGTTTCTTTTTGCGTAAGTGGGACTAAGAAATACTGGGTTATACATCAAGGTGCAGAGGTCCCTTCTGTCAGGCTCTCGGTGAAGGCAGACGTTCTCAGGAGGAACGTCTGTAGTTTTATCATCACGAAAATTTTCAAACAAAACATTGCAGAAAAGTAGGTCACCGAATCGTCACTCTCCGCACACCTTCATGCGCCGGAATAGTTTGGCTCTTCCTCGTGGAATACAGCTGCGCTATCTCATTTGAGCCCCCTGATAGGAATCACTCATACACGCAATTAAAATTAATTACATAGCTGTAGAAACGTCCCTGAGCCTCGCTAATAAAGAAATAACTCAATTCGACTGTCGTCTTCATTTTTATCTTAACCACAGTGCGTAAGATGGGCAATACCCACGCTTCGTGCCGGTTAATCACTCCGGGCACCTACATGAGCACACACGGGCCGCACTTCATTACCCGGCGCTCAGGAAGCTCGTCAGGGCCTCCGCCGCTGTCTTCTGGTGCACAAAATCCGCAGTTGGGCCATGGATCTCCTAGCACATGCGCAGGGCTCGTGGCACCAGCGGGGAGCTGCCGTGGCCACTGCCGGGCTGCTCCAAGGAGCCCCTTCCTGGCCAGGCACGATTTTGTCATTAAATAGAGCAAAACGGGCACTGCTTGTGGGAGGTTATGCCATGCGCCGTCTTGCTGGTGTTTTCACTTCCAATCTCGGCTCTTATCTGCTCGGGGAGGAGAAGAAAGCGTTGGTGCCGGGCGGCTGCTTGACCAAAAGCCTCTCAAGTTCCTCCAGAAAGAGGTGAGCGTGGGAGCGAGCCCATGGCCCACACTCGGAGGAGGGAGGAAGCCCTCTGCCAGCGCCTGGTCCTGCAGCTCCGGCACCAGCTGCGGAGGGACCCCGGGGCTGAGGCACCCACGCACACATGGCACCCGCCGGGCTGGGCCGTAGCAAACGCGGTTGGGTGAGGCGTGAAGAAAAGCTTTCTAGCGGCAAGGAGAGATGGGCTCTGGACTAGACAGAGGTTGTGGCATCTTCACTATTAGCGTTTTCCAAGGAAGGCTGAGAGAAACATCTCTCATCTCAGGAGTGACAGAAGTGGCATTTACCGGGCTCAGGACTAAGGGATCTTCAGAAGCCTCTTCCAGGCACTGGTGGCTACAGGTGCCCAGGTCCTTCTACCTCCTCGGACTCAGACATACCATCACGGTGCCAATAACAAATATGAGGCTTCATGAGCCATCCAGGAGGTAATTCTATGTGCTGATGAAATCTGATTACCTGCAATGCCAGCGGAGACCATGGAGCAAGGGGCATCTTGGTGGCCGGGCACTTCATTGACACTTGGTCTTCTAGTAACATCCAGATTGCAAAAGGCAATCGGGACATTAAAGCATCCGAGAAGGAGATGCGGTAGCTGCTGCTGACGACACATTAGCTGCTGCGCTGTGTTTATTTTCCATTTGGAGGCTTGTGCTTAGCGACAGGTTGCCGGTGTCCATCTGTAGCTTGTTTTTTGTTTTCATCCGAGCTGCACGTCTGTGTGACAGGACGTGGGCACGCGCGGCAGGGAACAAACCCGCTCCTTCGTCACCTGCAGTCGGCCACAGGGAAGCTTGGCGCATCCCGGCTGGCAGCGCTCTCCCAAAGGCACCTCAGCAAGACCCGCAGAGCGCTCCCGTCCCCTCCGCCTCCGGRGAGGCCTCATGTAGTAGCCCGCTACCTTCTCACCTCCTCAGACGCAGAGCGGAGCACAGCTTTAGCAGCGGGGAAGCTGGGTCCACGCACTGCCCGGGAATTTCAGCGTTAAACCCAGCGGTCGCTCCCAAGCTCGCGATCTCCCCTAACCGGGGTTTTACACTGCTTGTGCACGCTGAATTGGCGCTTTAGTGAGCGCACACATAGAAACTGCCTTCGACGAGCCAAGCGGACATCTAAGGATCTGCCAGAATTGCGTGGTTTCCCCCCAGTGCAGCCAGCCTGGAGCCGAGCGCGTGCCGAGTTCCCGGACGCCCATGCGAGGCGGGACACCAGGCTTCACTTTTGGTGGAGATTTTTAGGTTATCACAGCCCGTTTAGTAAACCCAAAGGTGCAAGACATGCACACACGCACACTTAACTGATTAGTGCATTTTGGTAACAAAAAATCCTTGACAGGCTCTTTTTACGTTAGTTGAAAGAAGAAGAAATGATGATTTTTTTGTCAGCCTTTTTAAAAGGCAGGGAAGCCATGCCTGTTGTGCGATTCCAGCAAAAACAACAAAAAACATTGCCCGATATCAGGAACAAGCCAAAGGCGCAGCGATGCCTGGATTCCCCCTAGGGCACCGAGCGGGAGCAGGGCAGGAGCTGCAGGAGCTCCTGGAGCAGCCCGGGGACGCCAGCCCGGCGCTCCGCAGAGACACGCGTCCCCGTCCAAAGCGGTTTTGCCCACAACGGGTTCGGCAGTGCAGTTAGCGGCCCCGCGGTGGGTCAGTGGCCTGCTCACAGGGGCACCCAGCGGGCGCTCGGGGCGTTGTGGGGGCCCGGAGGGGGCCAGGGCCTCGCACCTGGGTGGGCAGACGCAGGAGAGCGGGGGCCAGGTCACCCTGTGGCGAGAGGGTCCAAGGAAAGCGGGGTCCTCCGGGGTCACATCACACTCCTAGCGTGGTAGAGAGACTTTATAATTGTTTTTTTTGTTCTTTTCAGC
>PTFA01000009.1:949600-1076823 GCA_003342895.1 Casuarius casuarius | reverse complement strand
GTGCTAGCAGCCTCGCCGCCCCCCGAGCCGCGCGCTGCAATCAGATGGTGACGTAGGAGAGCCAGAAGTTGTGCCAAGGCTCCAGCTGGGGGGGAATCACCCACGCGGAGCTGCCTTCCCTTCGCACCGATGGCGATGGAAACCCGGCTGCCTCGGCAGCGGCGCCCAGCCATCCCGAAAGCGGCCGAACCAGACGACTCGCGCAGCCAGCCGTCCTGGCTAGCACGGCTTTCCCTCCTGCCATGTGCAGTCGCACACCTGGCCACTTCCCTCCCAAAAGCCTCCCCTCTTTCGAGGTCTTTCGGGGTGACGGCACGCGGGCAGGGCGGCCCCACGTGTTCAGCACGTGCCTTCAGTGTCACGAGTGCATCACGTTCTGCAATGAGTGATCACCGCCCTGGGCGCGGTATCTAAGCCAAAGCCGTGGAGCAATACCATTGCAGTACTGAACGGCTGCCAGAGGAAAAAAAAAAAGAAAAACCCCACCACACAATGTCTCTCCCCAACTATATCAGGCGCTGACACTTCTGAGGCTCTCTCCCCACCAAATTTAAGTTTTCACAGCAGCTCAGCTAAGGGAAAACAAGAGAAAACCTCAACCACAGTGAACACGTAGCCAAAACCTCGGCAGAGCCTTTTGGGCAAGGCCACCTTGGAGGAGGCGAGAAGGTCTCCAGCTGCAGCCCGCACTCCTCCAAAACCCCCCTGGAAGAGGAGCCAGAAAACCAGCAGACGTGCGAGAGGGGTCCTGCTGGACTTCAAACTAAACATTAGAAGAAATCTGCCCCACATGGGCAAACTCCTCTGTATCCACCACCAAGAGGGGGATCAGCCCCGCGCCGACGGGTGCTATTTGCCCAGAGAGCCCATGGCCAGGAGGTCAGCGTTCGCTCTGCCTGGCAAAAACCAAAGGCCCCCTCAGACCAGAAGACCTCCAAGACAGACTATTTTTAATGTGCATACAGCATCTAGGAGAACAAGGTGGGGGGAATATCATCTCAAACAAGTTATTTTCCATAACAACCATAGTGCTTGGCTGTCGCCCACCCCACATTCAGTCACGAGCTCTCACAGCCCAACCAGAAATGCAGCTTGTTCATTGACACCCCAATACTCCTCACCTTTATCATAGTGAGCTGCTCCCTTTGATCTACACACAGGGGAGACTCCAAATATTTCAGAGGCTTCTCCAAAAAGAGATGCAACAGGACTCACCCATCATCTTCACAGCCATGCAGGAGCAAGAGCCCCAACCTCTCCTTCCCCCCCCCCATCCAGGAGGCTCCTCACTAGCAGGCTTTTAAACCCCAAATGACTTCTCCCTTAACGGGCTGCAGACTTTGGGTTGTAATTGATGGTAATTGAAAGCTGTTAAAGTGACTGCCATCAGATGCAGCCAAATCTTTAAGTCACTTGATATCCAGACTTGTTGTCAATACCCCAAATGATTTCATAGTTTTTGAGGGAGGCAAATTTGTAGCTCTCACGGTTATGAGAAAAACCTGATTCAGCTGCACTGAACAGGCTCACAAGCCCAGAAAGGAAACCAAAACCAGATGAATCCCAAATCCTCTTTGGGGGTGTTTTTCTTTAAAGCCACTCACGTAATTCCTGCAGTTGTTTGACTCATGACTTTTGAATGCCGGGAAGAGCCGAATACGCCGCGTCTGGGACTCCAAACAAGGGCTAAAGGGTTATTGTGCCTCGGCCCTTTGGCGCTGCCCCAATGCCCCTCTAGCTATGGCTGCGGTGAGCACGAGCAGCAATCATCACAGCTGTGCCTCTCGCTATCCCAACTCTGCCTTCACTAGAGGACCTTCTTCCACCACAGAGGCTTGTGCCCCTTTTTCTCCCGTACTAACGGGGAAGGAGATGCACGCTGGGCGTTCTCGTAATTGCCTCTTTTATTTTGCCTCTGTTTTGTTCAGCGCGTTAGCGTTGCTACCTCTGGGGACTTCAGCGTGAGCCTGGGGACCTGACGCCGTTTCCCATGTGCCCTGTTTTCTGGAGTTAAAAATCTCATTTCTCACGGGTAAAAGCAGAGGGTCTCGAGGGAGGTAAGGAAAAAGTGAATGCTGAGCACATTCAGCTGGGAAAAGTGCTTGAGAAAACAAGTCCTGAAAGCTGAAACGCTGGTAAGGGGGGAGAAGGCAAGCATGGTGGACCGTAACGTCTGTCTTCTTGCTGCTTGGTGCATTTGACTTACACTGTGGCTCTGGATTTGCTCACTGCCTGGGCTTGGTTTGCTGTTCAGGGTAAGACATGGGACAAAGCAGGCAATACTTGTTTCCCTCCTGCACCTAAGGTCTCACGGTGGCTCTAGCCTGACCTGCTCAAACAGCAGCTCTGCCATTTTACCAGCAGCATGTTTTCTTTGGTACGAGTGGGCCAGACCCAGCACGTCAGCACTGACTGAGAAGACACTGCTATTGTTCATATACTTCCCCTCTTGTTTTTGATATGAAGAATAAAAAGTGCCTTGAGATTTTGGCGGCAGCAATCGGGAGGCTGGAAAGCTTCAGTTCATGGCCTCGTGGCCTCATTCCAACAAGGGAAATCTTGAATTGATTCTTAAAGGCCTTTTTTGCCTAAGGATGGCAGACTGAGCCCTGAGTTTTAAGAGTTTCAACTGTTATTAACCTTTATTCGCAAAGGGTATGAGCCGAGAGAGAGACTTGCTGCAGGCACCAGGCTTCCCCGGCCGAGCACAAGCAGGGCTTTCCCTGCTCGCTTTGCGGCGTGAGCACAGACCGCGTTTTTAAAGGCTTTCAGCATTGTCACAAAATCCACGTATCCAAATTCAAGGAGTTGTTTCTTAAAAAAGTAAATCTTAACACCTCAGCAGCATGCTTGCAAGGTCTGCAGCCCTGTTTGTGGGAGAAGCCCGTGAAAGGAGGCACCTTGCCCTACCAGGCATCAGCGCTAATGGAAATAAAGCATCTCAAGTTGTGTTTTAGGACGTGTGGCTGCTGGGAGACGGCAGAGGCCTTGCCCGCTGGAATTGCCTACGCGCTAGCAGTGCCCCGTCACGCTGCTTGAGCGGCCGTGGTGGGAGCCGAAGAGCCCAGGGGTGCCGGGGCTCCCAGGCCACTTCACAGGGGGCTGGGGTGCATCCAAAGAAACCCAGGTAGCGCGACCACCTCACTTCCCCAAGACGCTGTGATTTAGGAAACAGCCAGACTCATCCCCCTCTCATCCATCCCTCCGCAAAGCACAGGATAGCCCAGGCTCCATGGGGTTGGTGTGGAGACCAAAAGGAAGCTTATTCTGCCCAGAAAAGCCTGCTCACGAGAGACACCACGTACCCAACCCACCCGCTGCAACAGGTTTCATTTCCCCTGCCCATGGAAAGAGAGGGTGCGACTAAGTCCTGACAATCCTCTCGTTCACTGAATAAAGTTTTACAGCATCCACGTCTCAATTATACTCAACTCCCTAGAGTACCTAACAGCGTCATTACTGCCCCAGTTGACTTTTGGAAACCCTGGACAAGCTGAAGAGATGTGACTAGGCCTCCCGGTTAACACAGAGACGATAGCTTGGGACGGGGGAAAAAATCCCCTCCCTCCTTTGGCCCCGCCTGTGCCGCTTGCCGGGACGCTCTCCCTCCCGCTCCATGCCCAGCCCGTTTTTCCTCAATGCGTACGTCAAAGGCTGCTCCTCCCGTTGCACGCGCATCCTTCGAAGTGCCTGGGCCTTGTCTTTACCGTCAGCAAGGGGGTTATAAACGGAGCCGGAGGGAAGATAACTGCTGAGCGGGCGGCTCTGCCGCCGGAGCGGCTGCCCGCTGCCCCTTCTCCCGACACACCTTGCTGGACACCTGCGGGAAGTCGCCCGTCTCCCTGGGTCCCTGCTGCTTGGCACCCATGTGGAGCAAGACCAAAAGGGCGCTAACCTGGCCGTGCCGTACCCTACCCTGCCCGCGCCGGTGGCAGCAGCTGCAGCAGGCGTAGGGCAACAGAGTCGAGGTCGGTCTCTTGTTTTACGGAGAGTTTGGATCAAGAAAGCTCTTAAAAAGCAAACCCTGGCTGAGGCCCTGAGCAAAACCCCATTGAAACGGGCACCAAGACTCATGACCGAGCTCGGATGTCGCTCCTGCGGCAATGCTGAACCGCGACGTTTTTGGAGTGCTCCACATTATACATTGCAATTTTGCAAACTTACCCTCTTTCGCCTACCAAAGCGGCACGCTCCTTCTCCTGCACAACCCGGCGGTGGGCGTAATTAAAACGAAGCCAGACTCAACTAATTTGACACTAAAGCCGTTCAGATTTAAAATATTCTCTCAAAAACGCACTTTGCTATTAAAAAGCAGCACATATGTTTAGGTATGGATAATGAGCCTTCTTGGCAGGGACAATTAAGTCTCCAGGAAGCATCTGTGGTCATTCGCGACTCGCATTTCAGAGGAAGGCTGGCTGTGAGTTAGCGCCGTTCCCTGAGGTAATGGCACTGTCCCCTGCACTTGGCTCTCGTGGCTGCTACACTAATCCTGCAGGGGACTTCTCTTTGCCCTCCTATCTCAAAGGAGGATGGTACAGATCATCTTAAGAATTTGAGGGTATCTTATCTTTTTCCCACCCCTTATGGCATGTTTCTGACTTGGGCCTGATCTTGCACTATTTATAAAATCAGCACTGGCTAAAAGACTGGACCACCAGGTGTGGCGAAGAATATATCTGGCAGCAATTCTTTTCATCCACGCTCTTCCCACGCCCTTGTGGATTTGGCTCTATCCCATGCCCTGTGTGTGATGTAGCGAGGCCTCTTTGGACACTGTAGTTACTTATCAGATGTACTTTTTTTGCTTTAAAAACACTTTCCCTGCAGCTAGATGGAGCCAGTGCAGTTCCTATGCACTGGGGCTTTGCTCAGGCTGGAGCCCTCTGACATTTTCTTCCTGAGCAAGCATCACCGAGACCCTCTCCACCTTCCCCTTCGTTCCTGCTTGCTCTGCAGGCTGTACTGAAGTTGCTCATGTTGCAAAGATGAGGCACAGGCAGAAAGAGACTTTTATACCTGGTTGTATCATCATAAGATCCAACAAGGGAAAGGCAGCCAGCCCTATCTTTGCAGGGCAAGTAATCCTCAGTTATCAAGCTCTACCTGTACCACATCTGTCTGCATTTAAAGGACAGCGTGGCAGGTTTGCAGTGTGGCAGACAAGGCTGCCCTGGGAGCATCAGCTCTGTTGCTTTTTGTTAATATCAAAAAAATATACATGTTCACACACTTCTGGGCCAAAGACCACTCCAGGAGTGTGGTCCGAGTCCTCCTCTGCTGGAAGTGCCTTTTCCCACCCCCAGCTGTTTGGCAGCAACACACTGCTAAATGCAGGGCGGTTTTTAAAGCAAGCCTGCTTGGGAGCAATCACCTAGCTCTCGCCTGGAGAGGACATCCCATCCGTCTACTTACACTGCTCTCCACCCCTTTCCCTCTCTTCTCCCCCTCGTTATATTTTTGGCATCTTTAAGACATGCCAAATTCTCAACAGGAGAGTAATAGGCCAGAACGAGAGGCCTGGGAGCACCAGCCCACATTAAAGGAGCAACGCAGCAGCGTTGCAAAATGAGGACCCACGTGTCTAGTTGCTCAAGGAGGGACACAGTTTGGGGGTGTTACTGCTGAGCAATGCACTCACCCCCTCTTAAAAAAAGGATTTAATTTCTTCACACTGTAGAAGCTGAAGCTACCCTACGCTCAGGTGAAAGCAAAAGGCAGTACTAAAATATCATTAAAAGTGATAGAAGGTGCCAGGTCAAGTTGGCTATTGCAGATAAAGCTACTATCATCTACTGTTAGTGATTGGGACCGAGCGCCAAGCGGTTTCATTACGCACTGAGTACGAAGTACTTTATAAATCACAATAATTCCTGACATGCAATAACATCCAGTCTTATTAATATAAACTGCAGGGATTTTTTTTAAAGTCTGCTGGCAGTAAAACCACCCCTTCCATAAAATGTTGGCATTCACACATGCCCTGCAGCTTCTCAGAGCACCTTTAAGCACTAAAAACATTCATTACCTCATGCACTGAAAAACTAGAGCAGGATTATATCATTGCTCCAAAATACCTTCCCCACCTCTCCCTAAATATTAATAAAGTTGGAAAGTGCCAGCCCTGCAGCTGGTGTCAAGCACAGGAACCCTCAAAGCCCACGGAGATACCTGACTTAGAGCAGCTGGGACCTAGTCCAGCAGCACGTTGCGTCTCTCCACTGCCGTCGGCTCTCTTTTAGCACCCTGGCCTGCCCTCAGGGCTTGAATACCCTGATTTAAAGCAGCAGAGGAGGATTGCTCTCAGTGCTTTCTTCCCTTTTTCACTTTGTTACAGCTCATTTTATTCTATCCATCTACAGGAAGGCGTGCATGGTCCCCCCCCGCCCGGCAAGGAGCAGCCCTGAGCTAGCTGCCACCCAGGTGAAGGCAGCGCTGTGACCCTGCTGCTCTTCCCATACCCATCCATAAAAAAAAAAAAAAAAAAAAAAAAAAGGGAGCAGAGACACCACTCGTCCAGAGGGTGAGGGATCAGGCACTCACCAAAGCAGAGACCAGCTCTTTGCTGCATATACTTACAGCAAACACACATTAGGTACATACAAAAAGACATTTTGGAAGGGGGGGGGGAATAACTGCCTACTCCCAATAAGCCAATGCCCCAGGAAGAAGGAAAAAATATATGTTTAGACTAAGCAAAAAAGGGGCTCAGATGTAGCCCTCCAGCATGCTAGGGAATACCACAATCACCAGCTTGCTGAATCAGCTGTTCCTGAAGCTTTTCATTAGGAAAATTCCTGGCTACCCCTACTGCTGCTTTCCTCCTGAGAGCCCCCCAAAACCCTACCTCAAAGCACCCTCCCTCCCCGTCATTCCTGCTTAAATCCACCCTGCATTATGGTTAAATGCCCATCAGGTGCTGCTCTCGCAACGCTGCAGGCCGGAGCAGCGCACCTGGGCCTTGGGGAGCAGCTCTGAGCATTTACGGCTGCGTGAGAGGAAGGACAGGCCCCAAGTTTGGGGGATTTTCAAGAGCCTTTTGATGAGCTGTGCCAGAAATGGCAAAACTGTTTCAGAAGACCCTTGTGTTTTGCAGCAATAACTGCTTTTTGTGCGTACTGCAGCTCTAATTCCAGGGAGACACTAGTGGAAATGGCTTTAGTACCAGCTCATAAATAAATGACTTGTGCATAATTAGCAAAGCCCTAATAAAGGAGCTCTCTAAAAATGTAATCAGGAATAACCTATTCTACAATGGACTTTTGCAACTTTTTGACGCGCAGCTGAAACCACTTTTGCCTGCTTTGCTGTGCTTTAGCGGTGGATTTTACTTATCCTCCGTACCGTATGCTCGGCCACACACAATAGCTCCGTTTCTATTAACTGCCCCTCTCTCGTGCTGTCCTATTTGCTTTGCACCTTCAAAGTTTATTCCTCCCTGCGTTGACTGTTAATGTAACGCACACAACGAGGGTCTCCCAAAAGTCACTTAAATAACATTAGAGATGTCGTGTTCAAACACCGCGGCAGAGGCACAAACGCTGTTCGCAGCTTCATTTGTAATCTTCAAGGGGTTTTTTTGTCAGTTGATTCTTTCCTGCTGCAGGAAATTAAACATGTTTCCTATCTGCGCTCTTAAGTCTCTTCACATAAAAAGAAGAAAAAGGTTTAAGTACTAATTGGATGAAAGGAAAAGCATAAAACTTAATAGAGAAAATGAATGGAGAAGGGGAAGGGCATTAACGCATGAAAGTCCTGTGGGTCTCCTAAAGCAAGCAAACATTTACCCGAGCGGGGTAGGTACGTTTTGAAGGTACTTTAGCACAGTAACAAAAATTCGATTAGTAGGATACACCCTTCTATAAATATTTGCTCCTCGAGTCATTCTCTGGGGCTACAACAATATGCCATTAGTCAGATTTCTTTAGCGGATTAGGAGGCATGTTTGCCATCAGATTGCTGTGCCGCATGCAGCTGCTATTTAATAAGCAGGGCCCGGGAATAACCCAGTTGAGGGCAGAACTGCCCAAAATATTCTGTTCTTCGAACAGTAGATGTCACCATTGCCATTTTCCTAACGGGAGCAGGAAAACTTGGGAACTAAGCTTTGGGGGGAGTTTGCATTGGAGGAGAAATTACTGGAGTTCACACAGACAAAGAATTGCAATAATAGGCAAAAGCATTTTATTTTACCTATCGTGCACATTTCTTTTTTTTTTTAATGTTCGTGCTACCTTGTGCCTTAAAACCAATAAAAACGACAGCCCTAAGGCCTTTCCCGTCAGTGTAATGCCAGAACAGTCTGTTCGGGTTTGTCCCTGATGATTTTGCACGCGGGGTGTGACTTCGCAAAGGGCCATACAAGAAACGGGTATTTTTCCTTTGATCCTGGGGCAGAAGCAGCCTCTCTCCTCCCCATCCTGCGCCAGGGCTGTGCAAAAAGCATCGCCCGCGGTTTTACCGGTCTTCCTCAGACCCCGGCACCCTTGCAGGAAGCCAATTTTGCCTATTCCTAAATCTCTGAAAGTCGGCGGATAAAGCGTGCCCCGACTCCGCGTGCCCCCTTGAATCACCGATGGCCTCTGAGACGCTTCGTGCTGGCCGGGGGGAGACGAGGACGTGCACGGGGCTGCTGTGGTTTTTCCCTTTGCATTCGGGTGGCAGCGCTGGCCGTGCTGGTGGCTTGCAGCAGCCCTGGCGGGGATAAGTCGCGCGTCCCAGGCCGGGGCTGTATCACTGCTGCTCTGGGGGCTTTCTCCTCTCCCGGCTCCTACCGCTGCCCCTCTTGCAGCGGATGCGCTTTCGCGACAGCATCCCTCTGCACGTGGCGCTTCCAGCTTTGGGATTTCTCTGAGTAGCCCTTCGCTGGAGAAGTGGTCTGACACGGAGCACCAGGACTCACCTATAATTTCCTTCCCATTTTTGCAGGGGGTTGAAAGCTTAGAGCGATGCTGACCATGAGAAATGAAGTTTCCTTCCTCTTCCCCCTACAACAGTTCCTTGCAGGGAAATATCATTTGAAGACTGTTACTGTCACGTTAAAAAAAGTACTCTCGGACTCCATTTTTTGGAGCAATTGGCACTTTTGTTTTGGACTCCATATTCACAGAAACTGCAGCCCTTTGAATGATGTGAGTCTTCAGGTGGTGGAGGCGGGATGAAAAACACAGAAGATAGGAATTTTGCATTAAAATTAGCCATGACTGTTTAGACTGACAACAGCATCCTTCGTTTCCGTTGGAGTTGCACCAGCCCTGAATGTCCTGTTCTGACATTTGTGCATCTCCCTGATCCCTTGTAAGTGCTTCTGATTAACGCTCCTGTGAATGAGTTAAAGTCAATAAGCTTGCCTCCTGTTAGGGCAATGGTTGCTGTACTCAAAAAATGAGTTGTGCCAGCTGAGAGCCCATCCAGAGCAGGTGCTTTCACTTTGGAGGTGCAAAAACACATAGCTTAAAGCCCTGGAGATCACAACAGGGCTGGTTTTTGTCCCTTGGTGTGGGAAAGCTGGGAGAGGAGGTAGGCAGTGCTTGTGTTTTAGAGGACTATTTTGTTTATTTTCTTACAGTTTGACCCTTTCTCTTTACCCCTGAGGTACAGTGTTTCTGAAGAAAACCAAAAAGCAGTCTTATGAGTTTAGGGCACTTTGGGCAAGCAGCTGTTCAGCAGCGTGGTGGCTTCAGCTGTAGTAATAGTATTGCCCAAACAGAGTTTTTAATAGGTGTGTTAAAAAATGGCATTTTTGTTAATGTGTGAAAAGTTAAATGATGCTTTACTTGAGTAAAGGCTTTACTTGGCTTTGCCTTTCTGCAATGCTGATGAAAGAAAGCACTTATTTCATTTGCATCTATGTTATAAATTGCTCATGTCAGGGAGGTAATTTTCTAAGGAAGAATATATTTGCATAGTGCATGAAACCATTATCAAAATGTTTTTAAATGCTGTATGTACATGTATGCTATTTTGGAAGCCTGGTGCTGTAGTTCACCATTCTCCTGATCTTTGTGCCTCTCACTGCAAGGTGGATACAAAATCTGATTTGCCTTTGCTCTAAATAGGTTTAAAAAAAAAAGTTAAGGCACTAGTAAAAATGACAGTACAAGACAGCTCTGGTTCCTCACTGGTACTTTTTGACTTGTTTGACTCCCTTGCAAACTGATGAAAGAGATATCTTTGCGAATTGTTTTGTAGCCTGCACATGTGTTTAATTAGTCTCCAGTCTGCATAAGGAACTGCAAGGAGAAAGATAATTATGCAGGCTTCATGCTGGTTTGCACTCTCGCACTTTGCAATTTCTTCTCCAGCGCTCAATTAAAAGTTAAGCACTTCTTGAGGCTATCCAGGTAGACAGCTATTGATTCTTCATTCTGCAGCAGCAGCCCTGTTTATAGTTTGTCAATCTGCAAAGATGTTAGTTGGGAGAGAAACTGGGGAACACAATGTCTGTGGGGAAACCCCACAATGAATTCAAGTTGTGTGGTACAAGATAGCCTTGCACTGAAGACCCAAGTGCTTGAGAGTCTGGAAGCTCCTTTTTTTGTTTTAAACATTTGAAAAATAATTTTCTTGTTGAATCAAGGCTGAATCTGTATAGAGAAGTTCTGAACTGCCAGAGGCAGGAGGGAATACTGTGTGCCTTAACGCACAATTTAACTACCAGGTGAACCTTTACTCTGGATGCCTCTTACCTCCTTTGGAGAAAAATATTTTGTTAAGAGCTTTGCTGTCTCTATTCAGTTGTGGACAACACACCTATGTGCAAGTCCCTTGGAAACAGACTTGTATTTCCTGTAAAGATTTTTTTAAAAATCCCCCAAATTCCAATGAAACTAAAACCAAACTGCTAAAAGATAGGTGAAGAGCACAATTCCACTCCCTCCACTCGCTTTCCCCAAGTACTTGCTGGCCATGTCTATGGACAGAGTTTATGTTGTTAGAGAAGGTGGGCTGATGTGACAACATCTGAGAAAAGCTGGGAAGAACAACCAGAAATATTGGATTTTTTCTTTTAATGTGTTGCCCCAGTAATGTTTGGTCCATGGAAATTTGCTCCATTTTGTCAGGAGGACAAAGCTTCCATGTGGGCCTGATCCGATGACCATTCACATCTGCGGAATTTATTTTAACAGATTTAGGATCTTCCTACAGATGAAGGAACAGCCAAGATACTATTAGAGGAACTGACACAGCTGGGACATAAATTCCCTGTGCAGAAGTGAAGATCTTTACACAATAATGATGAAGGAGTAGAGAGGCTGGTTCAGAGAAAGATGATAAATATCTCCATTAAGGGCCTTCATTTTCACAAAGATAATTACAGAATCACAAAAAACGCAAGGAACCTCTGTGGGTAAATCCAGCAGTCTTTGCTCAGGCTTCCAGCATTGAGGATGGCACATAGCTTAAGGAAGACTAAGTCAAATGGTCCCTTTTGGAAGTTTTCAGGTGTGGGGACTCTGCTGTATCGTTTTTTCCATACATGTCCCACCGGATGTGGGCTCTTCATCACAGCTGAGTGTGAACTTTGATGGGGCAAGGAGCCTAACCTGGTCCAAATTTTGCTTAGTGTCTCTTCCTCGGAGCCTTTTGGGTGGGTGCAGCATGCAATGATCATGGCCAGGGCACCGGGAGGCTGTGGCATAGGGCGCTTGCTTCTGCAGGGGGCTCCCCTTGTCCTCCCTCTTCGCAGGCGCAGAGGTGGCCACGTGCTGGTGGCAATGTCATGATTTTTGATCTTCAGCTGTGTAGCTCATTTGGACCTGCTCTAATTTGCAGTGACAAGTGGCAACATAAAACTAACAGAGTACAATGGAAGAAATGGAAATGAATGTGTGCCTAGGAGGAAGGTTGTTAAAGAAGTACTACAGTAGAAAATGAGACACTTTTTTAATTAACAGATTTATGGTACAGCAGCTGCATGATTAATTGAGATAGCGTGGTTAACTGTGGTGAACAAAGCAGTATCACAACAACTTGAGATGATATAAAAGCACTTATATTTGCAGTGAAATGTCATCGTGCTTAATAATGCCAAGGTGGGCTAAGCTGCAAAGCTGCGGTCTGGATTTACATATATGAGCAAGAACAAATGCTCAGCCTTGGAGGTTTCAGCTGACTTTATAGAGGCTGTCTGCAAAACCTGGACCCAGAGCTGGTTTCAAGCTTTCAGTGCCAGTTCAGACTGAATTTTTTTAAACTAAGGTTTGGATTTGTGTTTATCTGTGCTGCTGTCATACCCTGGCAGGGAAACCAATTTTACTGGCATTTTTTTTAGAGTTGCTGTTACTTGTTAATATTAATGTGATAAATGTTAGCATTAATTAAATGATAAGTAAGATATTGTATTCTGTTTGATGAAACAGTGACTTGGTAGGGCTTAACAGTCATAATACTTTTCCTATGCAGAAAGCACTTTTTACTTTCACAGTCTGTGAGGGATGATAACTTTTTTATTAGAGTCACTGATGTAGTTGAAAAAAAGGGATCAGTTTTTGGTCATCAGTTGTTCTTCAGGTTTAAGATTTGGGCAGTCAACAAGTTGCCACTTTATGCAAACCTTGGTTCATGTATTGCCCTGAACACCTACATTGATCTTGCCGCATGTTTTCAGTATGAAATGCCCAATCTCTTCCCCCCCCCCTTTATGCTTTTTCATCATACAGAATCGCTATTTCATACAGACTATATTTGTGTGATTTAATAGCAAAAATTCAAGCTGCTTCATTTTCAGAAATTAAAATAACCCTGGGGATATTACACAGATGTGAGAAATAGGTTCTCTGCATTGTCTTAATATATTTATAATACAGAGATTTGTGCACAGATTAGGATAAAACAGACTTAGCCATGTGTTTATGAAGTATGGCAAATCTCATTAAAATGCAGAGATGAGGAAAATGTTGTTGACATGGAGTTTACCTTACTTAGCCTCAGACTTGCTAGGCAATATCATAATGTAGCTATTACTATTTTTATAAATCTTGTGCAAATCGGTGTGTCCTGTGGCTGTGGAAAAGAAAATAACAAGTAGCTTTCAAAAGCCAGTAATTTAACTTGTGCTGAGAGCCTGAGAACAATGTGTGTTATGGACTCAGGTTATTAGCTCCAGTCCAGCTCTATCTCAAGTTGATAGCAAAACCTTTTCTAATTTCACTGGCAGCAGGCTTGGGCCAACATGTTGCTTTTTTGCCTTTAGCAATAACTCAAATGATGGGGTGATGTCTGCAAGCATGGCACGCAGCGTGATTTTTTAATTATTAATCCTGCAGTCAACATGTCTCACTGGGTTCAGTGGGTGCTTGTTAGACATGGAGCCTTGGGTTGGGAAAACAGACCGCAAACATGGTTATTTCTTTCTGAATTATTCACTGGGGAATCTCCTGCTAGTAAAGGAGATAAATGTGTTTGACATATGGCCTGACCGCATTGCAATCCGAGTAATTGCCGGCTCACTAGAAATCAGCAGGCAGGGGCCGAGGAGGGGTGCCGACTTGGCAAGGTGTTCGAGCCTGGCATTGGGGTGCCAAGCAAAGGCCACTGACTTTTGGGAGCGATCCTGCTGATGTGACACCAGGGGTTGACATGCAAACTCTATCAGGAAGGTCAGAGAGGGATATGGTTTGTGTCACACACTGTGCATCCTGCTGAGCTGTCACACAGCTCTTCCCCGAGCAGCGGAGATGTGGGAAAGAACTGGGGCCTGGGAAAGGAAAAGGGGTGCTGGTGGCAGCCTGCTGCTCAGGGGCAGGAGCTGCCCTGCCTGCTAGGTGCAGCTCGGAGCAGCCGTGCTGAATTCCCTCCTCCCTTGGTGCTTTTGCTCCCCAAGGAACTGCAATGTCATTAGCAGGCTCCCTCCTGTGAATTCCCCAGAGCAAACTTAGCAATCTCACTGCAGAAAGTCACGCTTGCAGAACAGTCCAATTCTCCCCCTGAAGATCTTTCTTGCAGATAAAAAAGTCCATTTACAGGGGACAACCTTGGATTGAGTTAGCAGGGGCTATGCTGCGAGATCTGTAGCTTGTCTTCCCTGCGGTTGTCCAGTGACAGTCTGAAGATGGGGCACAGGGTCTGAGCCTGCTGCAGCTGAGGAGGTGGCAGCTCCTGCCTGCAGGCGGATCCATGAGCCTGCCGCATGCAGAGCTGCGCTGGCTCGAGTGGAAATGGGACGTGAGAGGGCTTATACGATTTGCGATGGGGCCCTGCAGTCTATTGCGATGCAAAATGCTGTCTGCCCACGTGGTATGGGGAATAGGTGCATTATTTTTTGCAATCACAGTGCCTGCTCTGTTTGATGGGTTGCTTAAGGGGTGAAAAGGGATTGTTAAAGGACTCATGGGGGGGGAAAGGCCAGAGACTGCTTGGAGCTGCTGAGAGCTGACAGGCAGGACGAGAGCTGCAAGCTGTCTTGAACAGCCTGCTTCCTTGCATCTGTGAGCTGGAACAGGGCCAGCGATCGCTTTATCGCTGTTCCCCCTGGCTGCAGGTGGTGGTGCCTTGCTGCAGTCGCGGAGCACAGCACAAGTGTGCCTTGCCAGAGGTGCCCATGTGCAACGAGCCCCTGCCCCTTCCTGGACCCATGCAGGGCATGAGCGTGGCTGCTGCCAATGCAGCCTTGACCTGTGAACCTTTCTCGGCTGGGAAGTGGTGTTCCTCTTCAGGGGATGATGCCTGCTCTCTTTTCAGGGCTCCTTAGCTTCCTCCAACTAAGTTTGGAGAAGCTGGTCAGCAAGCTTGAGGCTGTCAGGTGTGACTTCAGAGGACCCCAAGCACTTTCTTGGGCAGCTGTGCTTTGTCCTTGTGTGCTCCAGTTAGCTGTACAGCAGCTCCAAGGGAAAGGAAGCTGTAGGAAAGAGTAAAAGGCAGAAGACACAGCTCAGCCTCTCTCTTGTGCTGGCACGAGTAAATAACGCTTTGCAGGGGAAAGCCAAAATCTGTTGACTAAGAAGCTCTAAGCCATCACTGGTCCCCAGTGCTTTACGTGAGAGGTGCTGAGCCAGGCAAGGCCCAGGCTCTGCTGTGGCTGGGCACGGGGCTGGAGCAAGGCTGCCTGTACAGAGGTAACCTCTGAACTGCCTGGTCCTGCCTGGAGAGGGATGTAGGAGTTCAGGTCTCGGGTGTGTTTGAAAAGGCCTTGAAGTACCCCAAATATGGGTCACCCCCTTGCTGTGGCTTGTGAAGATGACCAGTCTGACGCTCTGGTTGATCTTTATGCATTAAAAAGCCTGACGTCAGGGATTGTTTCAAGTGGTATGGCATGTATACTGTTTTTTCTTTCAACTGCATGTATGTTTTGGGGGGCTGTACAGTAAGGTCTTTGCAGATGTATGTTCCTTCACTTCTTTTCCTGTGTCTTGTCCAAGTGCGGCTGCACATTGCTTCTTACCTACAGGCAAGGTGGCAAACAAATTGCTTTTTCTCATGATCTACCATAATGGAAAGCAATGTCTTGGCTTTCTGGAATTGGAGACTGTGTCCTTAAGATGCGGTTAACTCCTCCCAGAAGTGAATTTTTCTTCCTTCACCCTCAGTGTTTATTTAAAGTATCTGTAATGCATACATCTTCTGCTTGTGACTTTTACTGATTGCAGCTAAATGTTAGCTGACGAATGCTGAATTTCTTTAACCTTTCTCATTCTATGACTGTTTCATATGCTGTTTCAATTAAATATTTGCTTAGTTTCCATGATGCAAATTTTAGGCTAGTTATCTATGAAAAGTTTATTCAAAATTTGTTTATACTTAGTATTTCTGACTTCAGAAGCCACTTAACCAAACTGGTATTTAATTGTGTTTCTGTATGTAAATAAATGCATCTTTTGAGGTGGTTGTATAGTGCTAGATTGGTACTAAAAGGTAATGATTGTTCTACAGAAATAATAAACCTATAACAAGGTTCTTAGCCAATCAATAAGAGTGGTTTAGTGACCCATGTTTAGTTGTTGGTCAGTTAGGAAATAAAAATTAATTAATGGACTTGAGGTTTCTCAGTCAGCCTGGCTTTGAATCAAACCTCTACTTGGGGGGAACAGAAGTGGGGGTTTAGGCTCTCCCATGTTAAAACCTAGAGGAAGCAAACTGATCAGAGATCTGTGCAGGGGGCCCATCCTTCCCTCCCCAGCAGGTGAACTTGCTGGCAGTGCCTTTAGTGTGAGGACAAATTCAAGGATAATGAAAGAACTTAATCATGTTTCTTGTATTGGAGTGGAGCAGAATAGGAAGCACAGATACAATTCACGTCCCCCCGATATTTGCTGAAAGGGTAGTGCTTTAGTCCTTTCTCCACCAGCATCCAATTTTGGTTTTAGAACTGCAAGTGATATGTAATTTCTGTCTTCAACTACTAGGATAATTTGTGTAACAGAAGTAAAAACAGCAGAACAACAGCAACTTAGCTAAGCAATCCTGTAACATTTTGTCCCATTTTCCAGAAAAGAGAGAAAAAGTATATCGGGGGGGAACCCTGCTTGTTCCCAGATAGTCTGATCATTTGATGTTCCTGAATCTTTTCTTTGTTTAGCTTCTTTTTTTAATTTATCTTTAGGACTTAGATAATGCACAAGAGCCAGTCTTTAGGGTATAGCCATGACACTTAAATACAGATGTGCTAGTTTTTTATGTCAAAGTAAAAAATTTGGCTCTGGCTGTCTTGCCCATGTTATGGGTTCATGTGTTGCTTTCTTTTTTTAGAAAAGGCACTCCTGGAAAAACTGAGGATTGAACAGAACTGGAAAGTCACTTTAAAAAATGATATTTTGAGGAATCAAATTTGTTTGGCTAGGTACATGTGCTTGCATTATTATGGCACATCGTGCTATAATGCCCTGTGGCCCTTAGGCATGGCTTTAATTGTGCACCCTGCCCTTCCCTCCATCCCCCTGTCTTTGTGGCACCCTCCCACCCTCTTGCACATCCCTCACCCCAAATGTTAGTGTTTGCTCAGCAGGCTTGTGAAGTGGGGGGGCTTCGATCCTGCCTTTTACTTTTGTTTAATTACTTTCTATTCACATTTAAACAGATCTGGAAAGAGCACAGCAGTTCCCCATTGGAGATGTGCTCAGGGCCCCTGCAGCCTGCCCCACATCTTTGGGAAGGGTGCAGGGGTCTGGGGGCTGCTGGGTCCTATCTTGCAGATCCACCTTGTGGACTGAGGTTCCTCTTTACATTGGAGCCTCTGTGGAGCTCCTGGGATCTCGTGGGAGTATTTCCTGGAGCTGACTGAAAACACCACTGTTTCCTTCCTGTGGCACAGCCTGAGCTCTCGCAAGCCACTCCAGCGCAAACCTTCCCACACGCCTACTAGGCCTTTTCCTTCCAAGATGCCTGCTTTGCTGCCCTTCTGATATCCTCAGGAAGGAGCTTATAGACACCCTCTTCATTGGTGCTTTTTGGAGAAAGCCTGTTGGCAAGTACTGAAAAACAAAAGTCCAGGAGCTCATTGGGTCAGTGAGGCAGGGACTGTTACTGGTAGTGCTGAGACATTTGAGAAGAGGGTAGGGGCAGGCTGTGCTCTGCTCCCTGGGCTGGGTGAGCTGCAATAATCCTTGCCTATGCACTGGTTTAGGCTGATGGAGAGTGCCCT
Source organism: Casuarius casuarius (assembly GCA_003342895.1). Classification (NCBI taxonomy): domain Eukaryota; kingdom Metazoa; phylum Chordata; class Aves; order Casuariiformes; family Casuariidae; genus Casuarius; species Casuarius casuarius. Next base: position 1,059,245 of record PTFA01000009.1, on the reverse strand, counting down.
GGAGAGGTGCTGGTGGACAGTCCTGCAGGGCTGGCCTGCTTGGCCTGAGGTTGCTCTTGGTCTGTGCAGAAAAAGCCCCTCATCTTGGGGCTGCTGTCACTACATGGCTCCTCACTGCCACTCACTGGTCCTGCTCCACCTTCCCCTTGGCCGCCTCCTTGCCAACAGGGACTAAGGCAGCAAGAGGTGGAGTCCAACAGTGTGACCTGAAGAACATCCAGACATCCCTCAGAAGTTGGGAGCATGGCACCTGACACTTCTCTTGCATCAAAGTTGTCTTTATGTGACTGACACTAATCATGCTCTGGCCTCCCTGGATGAATAGCAGTCAGTCAAGATGAACAAGCGTGCAAAGGGGTTGCATGACTTAACACCCAATTCGACTGGCAGTCAGCCTTAACTGGTAGTTGCGAAATTGTGCACTGTTGGATAGATGAACTGGAAAGCGTTCAGCCAAAGGGCTTCACTTCATACCAGTCCTAATGGCTAGGAGGCTGGGAGATCCCAGGCATCTCCTATGTCAACACCCCTGCCTTGAGATAGGCAAAAACTGTATTTTTTTTTTTCCTCCTGAGAAGCTTGAGCTAAACATAACTTGGCCAAAAGCCAGATACAGTATGTACTCCTGCAACAATTCCAGCTTGCTCAAACTCTAACTTCATAACTAAGCACATTTGTGTCCACAAACAAAGCTGTTTTTAAAGCAAGCAATCTTGCCTTCTGTAAGAGTGAGAATTATGATTGTAGTCACTTGTCATGTGTGTTGATAATGATGAAAAAATAATGCTTTGTAGGAGCTAGCTTGGGAAGACTGAAATGTTTCCTTCTGCTTCAAAAGGTAGAAACTATAAAAAGTGTAGAAGGTGAAAACTGCACATCTGGCATGGAAGTCTGAAAAGAGATGTATAGGCTACTCAGCCTACTTTCTTTCTCTTTCCATACTTGAAGTTTCAGTTTTCCCACCATCATATGGAATAGGCTGCAGGGAACAACACTGAGGTGGAATTTGAATTATGATTCTGCTCTGGGAAAGGGAAATACGAAACCTTCCATCACTGAGCTGGTATTGAATGCTCATTTCTGAACAGAACCACTTTCAATAGTGATCAACTCCACAAATCACAGTAAAGCAAGTTGTAGATTTGCTGTAGGGGAGAACATGGATGGAGAGATGGTCATGCTGGCCTATGAAGATGTTTGTATTTTCCAGTAAAATACAAATCTTGTTCAAAATGTCTTCAGAGGTGAATTTAGGTGAGTGAATTCGGATTCTCATCTTCTGAACCAGCTGTAATTTCTGAAGTGTCAGAAAAGTGCCTTTAAGGTTAGATATATTTATTTGAAAATCTGGTTAATCTAAATAGACAGATAAATCTTGGCATGTAAACAGCTACAATGTCTTAATTTCCGCTAGAATAAACTACTGTTAAAAGTAAGGCTATGTTTCTCCATGTTCCTGACCAGTAGAGAGAAATCGGTGGCCCTCAGGAACTACCTTGTAAATGCATGTTTTGGGCAAAGTAGGTGCCTCAGGTTAGTACTCAGTAATCAACACGGAGCAAAGAACTGTCTCATCTGGTCAAAATGCAGCAAGGAAAAGAGTTGCATCTGAAATGACAACCCTCTTGAGGGCTTAGGTACCTCATTGCAGGCTTCAGAGAAGAGCAGAGGCCCATATACTGGAAGCCTCTTTTGGACACCGGCACTAATATGGACAGTTGGGCACCTTTTCAGAAAGGACATGCAGTTGGCAGAGCCAGTTTTAAGGGCTCACCATCAGTGCAAAAGCTTTGCCCTGGTGGTAGGGGTGTGCAAGGTGCTGATGAAGCAGGGCCTCCTGGGGCACAAGGGGACATGGTTGACTGAGAAAAATCCAGCCAGGCCTGCAGAGGCAGGAGTAGTTAAGGATATGCTGTCAGACCAGAGGCTTTCTGGACTTTGGTTAAGAAGTGAACACTCAGAAACTAGATGGGACTCTTGAGGCTTTTCCTCTGGGTTTTGGATGCCTCCATTCCATTAAGGCCCTCATTAGATTCTCAGCTTATTTTTGGATATGGCTGTAAATTACTGAGAACATATCTGAAGTGTAGAAGTAGCATGACTTATAGTAAGCAGAGTTTGTATTAATTTAAGGTATACTGCTCCTAGTGTGTGAGCTAGCATATCTTAATCTGGCTTGGGTATCTTCAAAGGCACAGTATTGTGCAACAGAGGGTGCCCAAGATTTAGCTATTGTTTAAGAGAAGTCAAATCAACAATGTTTACTCATACCAAAAGAACAAATGGCATGATAGCCAAAAAGTTATGGCTGCACTATAAACAACAGGAAAGCAAAAGCAAAGAACTTAAACATAACATTTTCAGACTTCGATTTGGTGACATTTCAATATTTAAACAGAAAATATTACAAAACCACAAAGCAAAGCTTTGACATTTAAGTATATTGTGTCAATATTGTCCTCTAGCTTTCATCAGAGGTACATGAAAATGAAAACCTTATAATGCTTCACCCATTTCACAAATTGTAACCAAGACCTAGCATCAATATTGGATATAAGACTTCTTAAAATTATCATCCTTTATACAAGATATTGGATTTTTACAGAATTGTTGCCAGAAGTTCTACATCTCTGTTCATAAAAAGGAAGCCAAAAGGGGGCTGCAAAGACATTACAGCCTCCATTTTATACCAATGTACAGAAGCCAGTGTACACTGATGCCACTCAGTTGAGACAGTTGTTCAAACAGAGGTTGAGGACTTGATGTATAATTATTTATATTTTCACCTCCTGTGTATCAGTAAATGACAAAGCACTAAGGACAAACAAAATGGTACAGGGCAAATGAAAATTCTGTGCTGAGTCTCAACCAATCCAACCAGCTGGAAGCTCTCAGTGAAGGTTTGTCTAAACACTCTGGTAAGAAATGTGGGTTTTGCCTACAACTTGGCAGATGGTCCTTGCCCATCTTACATCAAATTCAGTGACCTCTCTTGTTATATCAGACCAAGTTTTTTAGTATTTCCCAGATGTTTTCTTGAAACAGGAATACATAATATCCTTTAGGTGTATCGCTGAGAAGAGATTTTGAAGAAATAGCCAAGGATTGTCAAACCTGCTTAAAGCATGCATGGAAAAGGTAGGATTTCAAAGAAGGTCTGTCAGAATGGAAAAAATACAGGGGGGAGAAAGCATTGCATCTAGGTAAGGAAAGCAGAAAAGAGCAGGGGAGAGCAAGAGTTTGGGAGCAAGAAAGGTGAGAAGAGTTGAAGACTGGTGCTGTGGGAAGAAAGAAGAGCTGATTAGAATAAAAGTATCAGAAGAAGGATTGGGTGAAGACAGGAAACTTAAATGGCTTTGAGGCACCCAATATTTTTGAATAATTTATATATTTTATTGGATATATTCATTTATATATATTTTTGAATTGTTTTTGATAGAAAATTTGGCCATGCCAGATTTCAGTGTGTGCATACACATGCTCTTTCTCTCTAAAAAAACAAAATAAAAATTCAAGCAGGTGAAGGACAGGAGCAGGAAACCAGCTAAAATGATTTTGGCTAATCAGTATATGGCTCAGGCTTCCAAGAGGAAGATGGGTTAGCTGGGTATCAAGTAGCAGATTACTTGCAAGCATGGTAAGATCAATATGAAGTAATCTTAATTTCTCCTAGCTTTCTGTTGCACATCCTTTATTTTTAGCTTGTGCATTATATGACATGATGGCATCTCAATTTTTTGTCTTGATTACTAAGCACAGTTTAGGGCAACACAATGTTTTGGTGCATCTCTGTTTTTTTCGTGTTAAGGATGGTGGCTTTCCTTTTGACAACTGTCACACATTGTTATAAAACATTTATTTAGCTTGTAGTAAGAGTGCATTAGCTGCTTTGTGGGTAAAGCTACCTGAATTTGAAAAGCATATTAATTAAACTTAATTTCAAAGAGGAGAAGAAAATATGAAAAGTCTAATTACCAGGAGCAGATGATCTTTAGTTCCTGTAAGCTGCATAAAATAACTCTGTTCATAAAACTGGAGCTTAGAGAGAACATGGGTCAGTTACACTTCTAAAATGACTATATGTCAAATCTCTCTTAGCACAATTTATTCTTGTCTGTGGTGCAGAAACACTCCTGGTCTAGTACAGGGAGAGCCAAAATGTACCATCTGTCTAATTCTCCTGAGAATTTTCAAAGGCAACAGCAGCAGAAGATGTGGAGGCTGCAGTTCTCAAACAGCAGTATCAGCATGGGTAGACTAACTCTCTTTTATTATACATTAGTGTACTGACTAGACTGCATACGTTATACTTCCAATGTCTGCAGTAGGAAACGTGCACTACACAGTACTGTGCCCTGTAAAATCTGTTCTGTGGTCACATGACACTTATGTCACTGTTATTGACAAAATGCTTGACTGTTCATTCCTGAATTTGTGTAAATGAATATGGAGTCAAATCTCTTCATGCTTCTGTTTGTAGTCATGCTGCTTGCTTTTGAGCAGAACATTGGCTTAATGTTTTTCTGTGTGAAAGTGCTATACGTGTGAAACTAAAGCCAGGCTAAATTTTAAAAATTCATTGAAGAAAAATGTCTTTTGGGTTACAAGACTGAATAGTATGACTAGTATTCCAGGCAGTGCTAGTTATGCTTTTAGAAAATTGACTGCCCAGAAGAATGAAAACCAGAAGATGTGCTGATTCATGTGGAAATCGACTTTTTTTCTGTAACATACAATATTTCAACTCAAATGCTTCTTTTCAGCTACTTAGTATATCCCAGATCTAAGCCATAGAAATATCTGGAAATGTAATAGAAGTTTATACATTGAATGTTCTTCTTCAGAGTAAAGTGGAAGCAAAATGGTTTTATATTTAAAGACTTGAGCTCCACTCTGAGTATTGCACCTTTAGCATTGCTTTTCCCAGTATTCAAGACAGATTTCTTTCCTTCTGGATTAGTTTTCAGTTGTGCTAACTTACCAGAGGGCATAGGAGCACCGGTGCAGGGGTGAGGAAAGAGGCAGGAATGCACAGCAGGGGGTAGGGTAGAAAACTTGCATTTAACAAACATTTAAGCTGTCATGGAATCACATTCATTCAAAATCCTACTCCATTTTTAAAGCAACTTACCCTATTACATTTAAAGCCCAGCAAGGTTACAATGGACCTAGGCTCTTTGCAGATTTGAAGATGCAACATTACAGTTATTACACTAGTTGTACTTCATACTGTGGTTGCATTGTATTTGGCTATGCTTAATTTTCATATTAAATTTTTGTTAAAATCCATTTTTTCTTAAGTTTATGATTTGTTGAGTTTTTACTAATAAATTTTTTACTCTTGTTTTCTTTATTGAAACTACCTTTTGCATACATCATTACAGCAAAAAAAGAAAAGAGGATGGGGAGTTGCTCCTCTAATTCTAAGAAAGTGGACATATTTCTGTAGGATGGCAAAAATGTTGATCCTGTTCAGCAACAAACATGTTGCATACAATATTCATATCCTCTAGAAATCTGCATTGCCACCCTCTAGAAACTTTTACAGGAGCTTTGTAAAATGAATAAATGCAAAATATCAGGTGTTCCAGCTTCCCATTGTAGTTAATCTGTTTCCCATACAGTATGTTCTCAGGTTATACTTTGAACCTAACAATCTGGTACATAATTTCCTGTTCCCTACCCATAACACTGTGTGCAATGCCATCTAAAGCAACTTCCCTTCTTGTAAGCTCTCTTTGTCTCAGACTCTCATGGAGGCAAGTATCCTTGATGTGATTCTTAGGTTAAGTTAGCCAAATTCTGCATGTTCCTCTGTTGTTGTACAAGCAGCTGCCAGATGCTAACACAGAAAAAAGACGTTTAATGTCAGTTGCCCAACTGGAAGCCAGATGGTGCAACAGAAGCTGGGACAAGATGTTTGCCAACTCATTTCAGCTTCCAGCTGTGGTCCCATGCCCCACCATGACCATGTGGACCATGGCCCTTTCCCTGTGATGTCCATATGCTGGTTCAGGCTGCACTTTGGACTCATACAAAAAGCTAAATTGCTGAAATTCCCTTGCCCCTTCTCCCCAAAAGCTGCACTGAAGGGCAATCAGAAATGGGTGTGTAAAAGACAAGGGGCCAGAAAATTCTTTGCTGGCTGTTTGTCTGGTGTGATGGAGCCTGTAAACTGGACCTTTTTGGATGTTTTCCTGCAGGGCAGTGAAAATGACTGAAAGTAGCTTGAATGGATGTTTTGGTTTTGTAATAGCAACTGTCAGAATTGTAGTCAACTTGGTTGCTGAATGCAGTAGGAGGGGATATTTTGCTCTCAATGAGAGCACAGTCTTGCATTCCTTCAGTCCAATAAAACTGTAACAGTATCTTGCCCTTAAGGCTTGGGAGCAAATGCAATTGCTTCTGGAGCAATCCAGTATATCCAGTTTTTCATGAGTGCTCTTTACAGACAATATAGTTTATCTGGCTGACATACTGCTAAGGTGTATGGGTTAGTCTTTGCTCTGAGAGAACTAAACAGCCTGTCTAATATAAAGCTGAAGCTACAGCAGACACTGCTTCCATTTCTTTCTCATGAGAAATTAAGGATATAGTAACAACGTTGATTCTTCTTTGGGGAGAAGATAATCATTTGTAACTCAGAGGGTTACAATGTTATAAAGCAGGGTGAATCTGGTGTTTGGAGTTCAGTGTAGCAATAACCAAATCTAATGTATTTATGGCAGGTGATTCTCAACTAGGTGGAGAAAAAAGTTGGCTGGTGATGTCTTTCGAAGGAAAAATACCGTAGTTTGGTCATTTATATAGTCATGGTGAAACAACAATCAGGTTGGTTTATTAATTGTCAGTCAAAGCATCTCTATTCTTTCCAAGCAAAGGCTTAAAGCTTTGGAAAATAGTTACAATCAGTGACAATCTGATTGTTCTTTAAAGACAGACAGAAAATTCACCAGTCCATTAGCACATGTGCAAATCTCCACATATTATAGAACTCATTTTCTCATTTCACTTTTCTCATAGATTCTAAGATTAGAAAGTACCATTGCAATGACTATATCTGACCTTTCTGAAAATGCAGGGCATAGGACATCCATGAATTAACTGGAGTTGGAATGCAAAAAACTTTTATGAAGAACTCTATCATTGCTTAAAAAAACACCTTTCAGGAATACTTGGAAGTCAGTCTGATGGTTATTTATTCTCACTGTTAAAAACTTGTTCTTTGTTTTTAGTCTTATTTTATTTTGATTCACCTCTGTGTTTGAATATGCTTGTACCTCTGCCTGGACTTTCTCATCAAATTTGTTACCCGGTGCACTTTGATCAAGCTGTTTAGCCATTTCTTTGATAAACCTACAAGACTGAGATCCTTTTCTCCTCCATTTGTGTTTGTTAATCTTTCTCAAAGCACTTTTCTGAACATTCTCTAAGCTTTCTTCAGTTGTCTTGAATTGTGGATAATCGGGCATTTTCTTAGTTTAGTGAGGCAGAGGAGCCTTGTGGAAAATTTGAAGGGAGAAGAAGTTAGGACTGCAGGGGCAGATGAAGCTCCTACAGAAATGGAGGAGGGAGAGGAGTGTCCCACTTAGCATTTTGTTTGTTCAGCTTTGTGAAGGCTAACAGCAAATCTGTTGCTCAGAGAAGAGTAGTATTTAACTTACGATGTAAATTAGCTGTGTTTTCTTGTATGATGTAAATGCGGCCACACATACTCCATGATTTGAGGTGGAATCAGGAGACTGAAGCTGTCCCAACAGCATTACTACTTTTAATCCTACAGTTTTGGACGTACTGAGTCTTAGGAGTTGTGCTTCATGATGGCACTTCTGCTTATTCTTTGTTCTTTGAGACGCACAGCTGGAGTTCAGGACTGCTCTTTTGGGTTGCATAGATATGAAAGAAAGGCCTCCTTGTTTCGGTCACATCCGTTGCCCTTGTATAAAATAAATGCAAAGCATAAAGAAAAGTATGTCAGTATTTGTCCTCAAACTCTTGAACCCTGCCAAATTCAAACCCTGGCATGTATAAAACTCATCCCAGGGGAGAAGCTGACAAGAATTTATAAAGTGGCACAGCAGTTCTTGCCCTAGGGGTGTTGAGACACTTGCACCTAAACACTGCTCTTTTATTACAGTTTGGGACTTTGATAGTGCTGAAGTACTGTCACTTCTCTTGAATTCCTGTCTCTGCAGGTGGAGATGCAAGGCAACCCTGTGTGACCCTCTGCAGAAAAAACGCTATGTTAAGAGCAGGACTGCACCTGGATTTTTCAGGATAAAGATTGGGTTGAATGACACATTTCAATTTCATCCATTTCTAACTTCTCCGATTTTCAGACTGCATTTTAAATGTTGGGTTTTTTTTAACCTTGCAAGTAAAGCCAGTACCTCTTCTTTCAAACTGGCTATTAGTGGTTTTCTTTTCCTCCAGAGAATTTGGACATGTGTTTTTGGTTCCTGCACATGAATCCACATCCTGACTCTGCGTTCCTGCTGTGCCCCATTAACTTGGTGGGAATTTAGGGCTGGGATCCCCAGGCCTGTTGCCAAAGGCTTTGGAGGAGGCAACGAATTTTTCATTGACTCCCTGCAAAGTTGCCCTCAAACCCTGCAGAGCTGTAAAATGTCATTGCCTCAATTGGATGGTAGGTGGCCTGCTTCTTTCCCAAGCCCGTGCCTGGGAGAATTCTGTCCTATGCTTTTAATTAAACTAGAATATGGCGCAGGGACTTGATTTAAGCGGTCAGTGTGCTCCCCCTCCCCACGGGGACGCAGGCGGCCGTTGCCGCCGGGCGCGGGAGTTGCCATGGCGACGGGGCGCGGCGCGAGGGCGCGTCTTCGCGCGAGGGCCTCGCTTCTCGCGAGAGTCCCTGGCGGCTCTTAGCAACGGCGCTAGGGCGAGTAAACAACGGCCATGGAGGAGGCGGCCGGCGCCGAGGCGTCCTTCTGCCTGCAGAGTATCCTCTTCCCTCCTCCTCCTCCTCCTACTCCTCCGGGGCGCGGGGGCGGCGGTTGAGTTTGGCCCCGGGGGGCCCGGTTATCTCCGCGGGGCCCGCCGGCCTCTCCCCTCAGGGGGCGAGCGGCGCGGGCCGGCCCGTCTCCTTGGCGCTCCTGCCTTGTCCTTGTGCTCGGGGGGTGGGGTGGGGTGTGTGTGTGGTGGTGGGGGGGGTGGTGGTGGTGGTGGTGTTGGCCGGGAGCCAGGCATCCCAGCAGCAGGACCTCGGATTGCAAAGTTACTTCACAGAGCCAGAGTTTAAAACAAGCAAACACCCTTCCCCCCCGCCCTCCCCCCCCAACCTTCCTGCTACTTTTTAGGAGGTTTTGCCCCTGGAGGCTGCCAGTCTGCAGGTATTGTTCCCATCAGCAGCAGTGGGATCAGCTGGTGTCTTGCTCGCTTGTGGTGGTGATGTTCCTTTTCACTGCTGATGTTAAGAATCTCTGAATGACCTTAATGAGAACCGCAATAACTTTATCCTCCCCTGGGAGGAAGGAACATCTAAACAAGAGCTAAAATTCAGAAATGGAAGTGTCATGCTGCTTTTGTATTAGCTGTTGATCAGTGAAATGAATATGTCTAATAAGGAATGACAATACTTCCTCATTGGGATTTACAATCTCAGTATGTTGCTCTAAAAGACAGTCATTTTGTTTCCAAGTGCCTGCGACACAGAGTAATGAGCTAGATGGTCGTGTTTTCAGTTGATACTGTGAATGGTCAAGTTATGAGGTTCATAATACAATAGTCTAGAAAACTTTACTTGCTGTGGCTTTTAGAGAAAAAATTAGTTTGAATTCTTTTCAGAATTGAGTTAAAGCAAATTATATGTGGTTCTTAAACCTGTAATTTGTGGTAGGGTCAGAAGCCCCAATTCTTAGTGTTGTCACTAAGTCAGTCTGACTCTCTTTGATAGCTCTCTTTAGCTTTGAGCTGCCAAATCAAGAAAATCTTGCTGGCTTTGTTGTAGAGGCTAAATAATTGGAGTGAATTAAGTGTGAGCCAGAGCCTACCCTACCTGTGTTTTCCTGTCTTACTAGAATTAGAATGTAACCAATGAAAAGGCAATATAAAAAGTTGAAGGTTGGCCTTTAATGCAAGCTTGTGCCTCAGTTTCTGCTGCCTTGAAACTGCACAGCTGTTTTCATGCTATACAGTCTGCTGAAAGCACCATGTCAGCACATGCATTTAAAAAAAGTGTTTGCTGGGGGAATGTAATAGTTTTAGAACAGAATTCCTCTATTGTGCATCTGAATATGATTTTTGAAAAAAAAAAATCAGGTTTCTTAACTTAAAGATTTAGTCTACATGCATAGTATTTGCAATGACACGTTAGCTTAGACCATAATGGATCACAAGGACAGTTAGGTTGGTAGAAATTTGGAGGGAAAAAAAACAAGAGTGCCTGAAAGCACCTTACTCATCAAGGGTACACTTCAGGTAGATGTGACTTTTCTATCTACGTTGAAAGATTTGATGAATGCAGTAAACAATTGTCAAGATGGAAAAAGAATGATTTGTAGTCCATGCAAAAGATAGCTTTTTGGGGAAAAGTCTCTCATCAAATCAATAAACTTAGAGTGAAAAATTCCTCGGTGCAGGGTTTTATTTAAATATCCTTTATTTAAATTAATTTCAAGTTGATAAATACTGTACTATATGGTAATTAAGAGATTTAGGGATTCCAGAGATGTGTACAGGTATTTAGTTCATACCTGCAATTACTACAAATATAGAGAGATTGCCCCCTACTTCACAGGAAAACATTGCACCCAAGTGTTCACACTATGCAAATAAGGCCATGCTTTTTAAAGTCTCATTCTTTAAAGTGAGACTGCATAGTCAGCTAAATAGTGCTAGGATATCTTAATCTAAATCCAAAAGGGGGGTTTACAGCATTAGCCTAACCAGTTAATATTACTGTTGTTGTATCTTTTTTTTAAATCTTTACTTCCTTGCTACTCTTGTCTCTCTTGCTTTTTAGAACAACAAAGGAAACCTGCTCTTTGCCTCTGCTTTGCTCTTACTTAGTCACTAGCAGTTCAGATGAACTCTTTCCCCTCCCAGCTGAAGGAACAAAGTCCAGGAATTGTTTTTTCATTAGGACGTGTGGGACCCTGATGTGAGGACCCCGACATTCCTGTTGTAAGGGGGAGCAGGCAGGCAATCAAAAGCTAGCCTGATGCCAAAGTCCCTGGTCATTATCATCAATTTGGGTCAGCTCTTGAAAGTCGTTTCTAAACAGGAGTTATTTTCATCTCTGTTCTCTTTGCTCACCTTGATGGACCTGCATATGGTCATGGAGTACAATGCTGGGAAGGTACATGTTCACTGAACTACACACTTTCTCTGCCTGCCGTTAAATTTGGAAGAGTTAACTGGGATTTATTCTGATGCAATAGGGAACAGATCTAATGGTTTTTGATCTTTTCCTTTTTTTTTCCCTTGTGGAAACCCCCCATGTTTTTTGGATATAAATTTCAGCGTAGTTTCGACTTTAGACTTAAACATTCCAGAGCCAGTCAAGTTAGAGTGTGAAGCTTTTACAGAAAAAAGTTTGAGATACAAAGAGGTTGTGACTTGAATTCAAGTTGCATGTTCTGTGTTTGTGGTCTGTTGTGCAGTAATTAGTAAATTTGGGGGCATGTGCATTGCAGGCATTTGCTTTCATGTATTAAGCCTAGATTGGAGATTCCGAAGAAGCATTCATGCAAGTCTCCAATTTGTGTATATAATTTTATTGCTGAGCATGTGGTGTAAAATGCTGTCGGAGGTACACAGATGTGCTTTGACCTAATTACTGAAAATCATGCCTCTCTTCACTTGGTGACTTCCCTCTTCATTTTTTTGTTTACAAGAGAAAGTGACATCTTTCCAACTTTTATCTCAAACCTGACATCTCTGAAAACCAAGCTGTGGTTATCCTCTTAGGATATGATCTTCAGCTGTTAGCCTTCAAGGAGTTACAATTTAACGGATAGTTTTGTTGATGTTGTGGTGGTGTGATCTTGAATGCAGATGATATTTTTTATGTATATGGTACTGTGAGAACTGTAGCAAAACTATTTGTGGAGGAAGCATCCAGATGTGTGAAGTTTGATGTGAAGCTGGAAAATCATGCGTCTGTTTTCTGCTTTGTTTCATTTCCTGTTGTATAAAGAAGCTACCATTTAAAATTGATCCTTGCGAAGTAATGAATTGCAGCTTTTCTTCAGAAATTGATTTCCAGTTTATTGTCATGGGTTGTCTGTAGGCTAGCTGATTTTCTAGGGAAACAGTCAACAGTACACCTTACTAAAACACTTTTATTGTACTTTAAAGGGCTGTGAGATTATTAGATGAGAAATATTTATTTTGATTTCATTTTACACAGGTTGTTTTTAATGAAAAGTTGGACTGTAAAGTTTCTGGAGGAACTATGTAATTGCTAATGATTTTTTTTATGTTTCGGAAGTTCTCTTTTTATTTTAGATGTGTTTTAACTATTGTTTGAGGGCACTAGCATCAGTTTCAGTAAATGATCTTCTGGTATTTAGCCTATAAAGTGTTTCATCTCAGATATTTGTTGTTAAATTCATATGTATCTGCATTTGATCCAAAATGCCTCTCTTTGAGAGCACAAAGCTGCTTATACTTAGGCATAAGGACTGTGGAAGTCCCAGTGCAGTAAAACTCCTAGGAAAACTGAAGTAAGTGTGAGCAGAATTTAGCCCACTGTTTAATTCAGAACAGTGCTCAACTTCTAACTTTGGCTGTTTAATTATGCATGTTTTAATGGTGTTTAAACCTGGCATGAAAAGTTTGAATCTAAATTCTGTCTTCAGGTGCACAGACCTAGCTTTCATTGGAGTAGTCCATGTTCATCTAAAGGCTGAAGGAAGCCTTTAAAATGTGAAGTCTGGCTTCATAAAGAATAAGGGAGAAGGTGATTGCTACTGATTTATGGATGGCTGTTTTATAATATATTTTTTCTAATTAAGTTACAACACATCAAATGCATCAGCTCTTTCAGACTTAACAAAATCTGCAGAAGTTACTATAACAGATGACTCTGAAGATGATTATCAATATGAAGAGGTAATTTACTCAAGTGATAATCTTAAGTGAGATCTGTGTTACAATATTCATGTTTCATTCTTCTGTTTTACTGAATCAATCACAAAAAACATCCTAGCAGGAATGACCTAAATTTCTTTAGTAGTGTAATGATGCTGAGAATATCTAAAAAAATAAAGAAAAGATTTACTGTCAGTTGATTTTTTTGTCATATTTTTATTTGAAGATTAAATACTTTTTAAAACATATGAGTATTTCCTTGATATTTCAGAATATTTTGGTAACTTAAAACTTGTTTAAATATGGTGAAATAGTATTTTAATGAGATTGTTCTCAGCAGTTGTATTAGGAGTTGAAACAGTTATATTCTGAAAGAATGAATTTGTGAAATATATTGATATGGTGAGCCGTACTTTTTATCTTTTCCTTTAGGTTCCAGCAGATGATGAATTTAGTGTTCAGGAAGGTGATGAAGATCTGTCGAAGGCTCTGCAGACTATTCAAGAGCAGGCTGAAGATGCCCAAATTTTAGTAAGAACTTTATGAAGTTTTTCTAAGACTTGGTCTTTAAGTGAATAATTTTTATTGGCTTAAAACTTCATCATTTACTTTAATTGTGAAATATTTTTGTGGAAAAGATTTTTATTTCTTATTTTCAGAAGTTTGAGACAGTAAGTGTGAGTCGATGGCAAAGGTGACTTATTTCCTATATTTGATCCTTTTACCTTTTATGCCATTCTTTTGTTCTTCATTTAATGTGTTCCATGCACAACCCAATATTTCAAATATATATATTATATAGATATATTTCATATTTTTAAATAGCGTATCAGTATTTTGGGGTTTGGTTCTTTAATGGAATAGATGGAATGAGAATGTGGTTCCCTGCCTCAGCAAAGCGACTGCATATGCTGAAGACCCACAGAAGCTTGTGCTCGAGTTCTTCACTGAAAAAGATTATTTAGATATTGAAAATAAAGAATGTGTTGTTAGACTTTGTTAAATTAGAGTGCAAGTCAACTTGTTTCACACTTGGCAATAGTTTTTGATACTTCTCATATTTACAGTTTGATTTCTAAACAGTCATCTGATAGTTCAGAGTTGCACAATGGGATTGTTATCTTGCATTTTCCAAAATATGATTTATTTTAATAGCTTATTACAATCTGATGGAAAAATGCTTCTCCCTGCTATGTTTTTGATATCACTCTCGTATAGACTTATCAGTAAGCCATTTTTGTACTCTAGCTTTGTTTTGCCAAAGCAAATGATTAATAGTAGTTATGCAAATGATTCTTAACATCAAAATGGAGGGAAAAATATGCATTTTCTTCTGCACCAGTGCATGTCAACAGATCAGTATTTTATATTTGAAACTTTGAATGAAAACTAACAATATTAAAGTCTTTGTTTTAAAACTGCATATGCATGAAAATTAAGGGCAAGCTCTTAAGTTCTTAAAACTGAATATGCTTAATGTTAACAAAGTAATGGAAATATTTAATGTTTAATATTTAATAGGGATAACTAAAGTTACATCTGCAAATTTATATTCAAGTAAGTGAAATGGGGGAATATTATTACTATTAATCTTTTGACAGTAGTATAGTTAGCTAATCTTTCAAGCTCTTTGTAATTTTTGATTTGTTGAACTTTGAGTGGTATGAAACAATATGCTAGTATCTGTCTTGTTTTATCAAAATGAAGCAAGTGCTACCTTTATTAAAACAAAAGAGAGATGTGTGGTTAAACTCAAGTTCACTTTGATTTTTGTGCTGATGTGGATATCTGTCTTTTTGATTCTTGACTCATTATTTGGAGGCTTCTGTTTTTTCCATGATTTCAAAATTTAAATCATATTTTCAGCATTTAGACAGAATGACACGAGAGAAATGTTTTAATAAACTTGACAGTTGCTTGACAGCTTTCATAATTATTTACTGTATATTTTGTAAGGCTCAGTGTCTACATTATTTGATGCTAAATCACTGAAAGTGCTGCAGCAAGTATTTTGGGTGACTCAAATAGAAGTACTGTTTCTGTGAATTGATCAATACCCCAACGCTGAGCTAAAGCACAGTAGAAGGTCCATCATCTTTGTGTGTTAAATAACTGGTACATGTTTTTTCAATACTAGCCTCTAAGCTTGGCTAAATTCTTAAATTAGATAATAACTATATCTTGGAATAACTACACTGTAGAATAGTTACACAAAAAGTTTCAAGTCATCATTGTGTATATTTACTGATCATAGTAATCTGTTTACCTAATTCTATACTGAAGATTGCATTTCAATACTAGATGCAAATCTTTTCGTTAAGAAATGAAATTATGTAAGGAAGGAAACTCAGATGCACAGATCAAGTAAGCATCCAGAAATATTGTTATCAATTTGCCAAATGCAGATACTCAGTTTAGAAACTGTGGATACTTACAGTAACCATAATTTCTTTTATTCTCTATAAAAAGATCAAATATAACCACAATAATAAATTCTTATTTTCAAACTTGCCTTCCAGAGTAATTAGCACTAATTACTAAACTAAGAAGAGCAAGCATAAATGAATGAGAGATTGTGCTGTTCACCATTCTGTGGAAAAATAAAACAAGTGTATAGGAATTAAAGCTACATTCCTGCAGGGAACATTGGGGCATATTTTCTTTCCTTCTGGATCTTTGCCTGGGTGAAGTGGAACTAGGGGCCTTTAAGGAATTTGGTAAGGCTCCCTTACCTGAAGAATCTCTGTTCTAGTGCAGGTTTTTGTTTGGTTCCCAGCAGGGAAATGGGGATGGTGGAGCTGTGATCTCTAAATGTCCTTTCACCTCAAGTCTGGAGGTGAAATGGCAGCTGCTACAGCTGTGCTGATGAAGACATTCTTTGCATAGCAGTGACTCATTGCCTCTTTCTGTTCCTGTTATTTGTCCTGTTCGGTCACAGCTCATGAATTTTTTCCCCATTATTGTTGTTTTGAGACAAAGTAATATAGATTATTTTGAAACAAGCAACAAGATGCTTTCCAGATGAAGAGAAAAAAATCTTGAGCTGGCAGGGACCCAAGGAAAAGGACATACATGTTGTTCTTTGACATTAGTATAATGTACTAAGCTTTTCCCTCCCCCAGAACTGCTGCAGTACCTTTGTCATTGTTGTTCAAAATGTGTACAAAAGTACGCATTTTATTAAGATAAGTCATTTAACAATTTTATCTCTTTCAGTCAATCTCAATTGTAGACAGTTAAGATATTATCTATGTGCTTCAAAGCCGTGTACTAATTGCACTACTGATATATATTCTAATCATGTGTCTGGGCAGAATGTAAGCAAACCATTTGCAAGCTAACATGTGACTAATCATAAGGTAAGATCTGAAATGTCTTGTGGGACAATGAGGGGAAAATTTATTGTAAAGATAGAAGTGCTACTCATGGGAAATGAATGGATTCTGTCATGAGACTTTAAAGAGTTGCCCAGGCATTTCTTACCAGATGTTGCAAGCAGTTCTTTTGTACTTTTACAATATTAATTGTATACTTGCTAAATGAATACTTTGCTTTCCGGTAAGGAGGTATTTTCATGATATCAGATAGGTGTACTGTAGCCTTTGTCCAGAAACTTTGATCCTTTAAATTAGTGTCTTCACTTGAATTTTGGCTGAAAACTTGGCATTTTCAGCACTAATCCTGTTTTTTCCACCTACTCATTTTGCATTTAATTTCTTTTATAGTAGATGAAGCAAGCAAAATAATGGTGAGGACTTTTTGGGGGGATATTTTTTGTGGATTTTCACAAAGAATTCTGAGGAGTATTTTGGATGATAGGCTAGCTCTTTTCATTTATATTCACAACTTCTAGAAAAACATAAAAGAAATGCACTGAACTACTTTATTCAGTAGATAAAGCTATTGCGTTTCCTTCCAGGACCTTTATTTTCTTAGTATCCCAAATGACAATCTGAAGTTGAATTACTCTTCATTAGCCTTTATATTTTGTTATGTAGATTTGATTTATAGTTTGTTTGATCATGTTAAAAGCCTTTGAGTCAGCTTATTTTTTTTATATTCTTGCTTTTTTGGTTCATTTTTAGGGACTGCTCAGTTTTGTTTTCTAGAAAAGTACATATTTTGTTTGGCCTTAATCTTTCTTCATTGGATAAAACTTCTTGGAAATACTGTGGAAGTGCTTAGGCTTAAAGTCTGAGTGATTATTTTATTGAGTACATTTGCAATTGTTACACTCAATCTTACGAAGATTTTAATTCAAAAATATTTAACAAAGATATATTTAACAAAATGAATATTAAATTTATTTACTTTGACTAAACGGTAAGAATGCTTTAAGATGGTTTTTGTCTATATAGCTACTATAGGGTGTCTGATTGCATCAAGTTTATGAATAGATTATATTTTCATAATTTCTAAATAGGTAAATACATGAAAAAATTACTGTTGCGCCATTATACGGATAGTCATCTAAGATGAAGTTAAAAAAAATGGTTGGCCCAATGTCTTTCCAGAAGTCTGCAACAGCTAGGAATTTAATTCAGGTTTCCTGAGGACCTGTTTCACTAATGCGCCCATTAGATTGCACTCATTTTTCCCTATACTATTTCCCGCTCAAGCTTCAGTTCCTGAAATGATTATCAGTGCTAGTATCTTGCTAATAAATTCTGTTCTGCATGAATCAATTGAATTCTTATCATATTTCCTTTTTTAAGGGAATCAAGCTGTGTCATTTCTTCCAAAGACTGGCTTCATGGATGTTGTTGGGAAACTATAGCAACAATATTAGACATTTGCCTCACTTAGAATAAAGGAAGAAAAGAGGCACAGAAAGAATGAAGTTGTATGTCTGCAGATGTACTCTGTATGGCTCTCATATTACCACAATTAGAAAATAGACCTGCCTAATGTATGGTATCTCTAGTAATGACAATATGCTAAATATTACATTGCACTTGGCATATTGTATTATTCATAAGTGCTACATGGCCTTGATCCTTCATGTACAATTCATTCTGTTTATATTCAATAGGTTGTTTGGATTAAACATAATGTTTCATGTATTATACAAAATGGTTATGAGGTTTTCCAGTACAGGGAATGCTGCATGTTTTTATTTTATCAAGAGAAATGCCTTCATATCCAGGTAATTTATGCAGTCATGTTGGTAGGGCTCCAAGTAAGGAGGTGAATAAGCCACAAATGGATGGAGTTATCAAAAATCCCTGGCCGGCAGATTCTTTTTAAGTGGATTGTACAAATAACTTGTAGTTACTGCCTTTAGAATGTCTAGCTGAATCTCTGGATTTTTTTTTCAGTTTTCTTAGTATTGAAATCAGGACAAGAAAGTAGGGATGCGTAGAAATGCTTTCTGCTTCTCTCCTTTTCTATTGGAGTGTCTTTTATTATTTTTATTTTTTTAAATCAATATGTGGGTGGCACACATGATAACACCTGAATTTCTTCTAGTAGTGCACTAAGTGATTTGATTGTCAAGCACATGTTTTGTCCTCTCATCCTCTTGCCAGGAGGACAGGCATGTGCAGTGGAGTATCTTGTCTTAGATAGTACCCTGCATTGTGGAGAAAGTGCATCATAGCATTGTGCCCTATGTGGAGTCTCCTAAATGCCAAAAATTTCAGTTAGGTATGTCATGTTGCTGTAATCCATTTGGAGTCCAAATGATTTAGGGCCGCCTCTTCGGGTGCCAGGTTGGGGCAGAATCTCTCATCTGGTTGCCTTTAAATGCCTTTGAGAGGTAGGTCTCAGAATGGGTCATATATTTGTTTCATACCTTCCTGCATCTCTGGAGGCTTCTCTGTGAGAGCTTAATATCAAGCTATGCACTGAATAGGATTGGGAAAGGAAAGAAACAGCAAGCTCTGAAAGGGATTTTTCTCTATTTAGTAACATTGCTGTGTTTTGTTTTGATTCTGATTTTGGCAACTGGCCTTGACCCATGAGCTGATCTCATCTGAATAGCTGTCTATCTTGATGGCACTGGAGTAGCTGAATATGAGGCCTTGGTGCACCATCTGCATTCTGCTAGCGCTTGTAGCAATGTTGTCTGACAGCTTCATTCAGTGGCTGCGTATGGATGTTAAAAAGAAAAGAGAGAAATGATTTTTGTGGGATTTCCTAAATTTGTGATCTAATGATGGAGCTGCAGTTTTTTCACTCTGTCCATTGCATGCATCCTTATAAAAAGAATATAAGCCATTTTACCATTGCCTTGGACTGCTGCATCTTTCACTAACTGAAGTAGCATTTTTCTCATCAACAGTTTTGAAGGTTGCTGAAGTGTGCAGGAGTATGTGAACTAACATTTTCTCTCTGCTCCATGTCAGATGATCCTCCATCAGTTTAAACAGTTTCAAGTAGAGATTGTCAGATCCAGAATACTTGCTTAAATCAGGTGATCTTTGAGTAATTTCTCTAACTTTCCACAGACCTTGACACTAGGATGTACTGGATCAGTGACTGCAGTTCTGATCAATAAAGACAAGGGACACATTCAGCTAGGTTCCAATAGATCTATGATTTTAGATTTCAGAAGGTATGATAGCTACATTTCTCTGGTGGGTTTAATAACAAATATCAAATTTTAATTTCAGGCATTGCGATCAGTTCTGTCGTCTGAGAAATCAGTGTCTGAAATACCTGAAGCGGTGGATGACTTCCTTTGCAACTTCTTGGTCAGACTGGGCATGTCCAGAACCCTTGACTGCTTCCAGACTGAATGGTAAAATATTTTAAGTGACCATCTTTGAGAATTAGGTAGTAGATGCTCAGGATTCAAATATACAAAGATATATTTCCACAAAACTCTTTGCGAGTACAGCTCTTCTTAAATATGTAGTATTTTACCAAACAGATAAATGCATGTTAAGAATAAGGATGCAAACTATTGTTTTAAGGCCAGATTTTCCAAAAAGCTGAATCCAAAGAGCTCCTGTATAGATACTCTTGTGAAGGATCATACATAATTTCACCTTACTTGAGACATTTAAAAGTCTGAACTGGTCACCTCAGACTTCCTTTATCATCAGTGGAGAGAGAAGTGCTCATTTTTAGGATGCAACTCATCTGAATTGCTTTAGCCATCTCCTTTAAGAGGAAATTTTTTTTGTCATGTATCTTCTGTTCTCCACTGACTACCAAAGATGACTAGAGATGAACGACAGTGCAGAAGTAATCATTTGATCAGATGAGTTCAATCCAAAATGACCAATGTTTTTCACTTCAGCTGTACTGAGAAAACACACTTGTCACTTTCTTGCTTTCCAAAATCTGGATTCTTACTTAAAAGCTGAATGTTTTGTGAACTATGGTATTTTCACTTTTCTTGTCTGCATGTTTTAGTACATGCATCATAGATGCCTTGAATTTTGAGGTAGAATTTTTGATACTTAGGAATTTTGGGTATGTCAGTCAAAATAATACAGTAAATCAGTTTTGAATTTTTCTCTTTTTAAAATGTAATTCATATGGTAATCAGAAGAGTCAACTCTTATACTGTCTCTGTTTTATTTTTCTCCATTTTTACAGATTAAGGAAACTTTGTCAATGCTTTGCACAGGAGCTTAAAAATACATCTTCATCTATATACTCTACTTCTACCACCACTGTCTTTGTATATGGACTCCTACAACATTATATATACTTTTTAATAAAGATTAAGAATGAACTGCTAGGAGTGCAAAGCTTGAGAAGAGAACTGAATTATTACGGAGCAAAAGTGATCCTTGTCATAAAGTTTTGCCAAAATATTTTTGGTGATAAGCTTGCTTTAGATCTGCCAGTTATTTGGAAAGGTGCTGAGAAATGGAAGCACCTTTCTGCTTGAATTATTTTGTAGTCAGCCTTTAAACAGGAGTGGTTTTGGGTGGGCTTTGGGAGATTTATTACCAAATATTTTGCAATTTTAAAATTAGAAAATTTGAAAAGGTAGAAATCTTTTTTCTACAGAAACATGTTTGAACCTTGAAGTCTCTAATCTTTGTTAGAAGGATTCTCTAATCATTGCTGTCAACTATAAGACTCTGGTCTTATTAGTGTAGAGTTTACCAATCAGGCGTTGCCTCTAGAATGGATAATGATCAGTTTTTTGACATAGTAACAATGTAATTAAAACAATTTCTTGTAGAAAGAGCGCTACGGTTCTCTTTTCACAAAAAACATTACATGTCTAGCATAAAGTTTGAAGTAGGTTTTTATGGAAAAAGATATTAGACTGATATAAACCGCAACCTTTCCATGGAACTGCAGCTTTCTTTGAAGAAGTTACTGTTTGAATTTATATCAATGGAGAAATTCAAATGGCTTTTAACAGAGCAAGAGCAGGTCTTATCAGGGTCTATCTTGTAAATCCTTAGTTATACAAATATTTCTTCCTATATAACTAATATTTTTAATTGCAGTAGCATTACACAAGCTCAGCATGTCAGGATCTAATCTTATTGTATTAAGACTTTTCAGCATTAATACTTCATTTCAAAATGTTTCAAGTTGGTTTGAAATAGATAATTTACAATATTAATGAGAGAGCAGATTAGTGTACCCAGGTTCCTCATTATGTATAGGGACGACTGTCTCGCTCTCATGCTGTGGTGATCAAATACTAATGGAATTTAAAATGAGAAATTAATTAACGTAGAGAAAATTTATCAAAAGCCCCACTTTGATATAATTGTCTGTCTTAGATCTAAAGGTCAGTTAAATGGGACCAAATTATCTGTATTTATTTCAGAGTTTGAGAAAACAGATTCTATTAAAGTATTCTATCCAGCTGTATAAAAAGTCATGATTTGATTGTGTTTTATTTTAAGCCAAGACTATTTTTTGTATTATAATGAATAGTTTTATCACACTTATTGTGATTTTTTTCAATTACATAGTTTCTTTTGCACTTAGAATTATTTTTCTTCCATGTATACTTTAAGGAATTTAAAATCAAACTTAAGATATTTTTAGAATATCTATTCTACCATTAAATTTTCTATTCCTTTGACGTGCAAGGGCTTTAGGGCTTTTGTCGCTTATGAAAGATATTGGTTTGACAGCTCTGAAGTATGAAGTGCAAGGGCTGATCAACTGTAAATTCATGTATCTGCCAGTCCCCATAATCCCAGAGAGCTCACTGCTGCTGGCAGCATGTTCCCAGTTGGATGAGCAGATGAATCATTTGCTATTAACACATATGTGTGGAGTTATCATTGTGTTTAGCTGGTAAACTTAGTTGACTGGTAATCTCTGGCTAAGTGTTCCTAGAGACCTGGCAATGTTTCAATCTGAATGCAAGGAGATCTGCGGACTCTAGTTACAGAAACATTTTTAAAATTGTTTTCTATTTAATGTGTTTAAAATTATGAATGAGCTTACATGGCCATGCAAAGTGTGTCAGATTTCTGTGTGTAACTTGCACGTGCAGCGAAGCTACTAAGTCATCTCCTTGCACACATCTTCTCTGAGTATAGAGGTAGATCTGTTACAAAAAAGCTTTTTGCTGAAATGAAGAAAATGTGTAGAAGTTGTGAGCTTTCATATCATAACTTCATGAGGTGAGTGGAAACAATCTGCTTATCTCAGGTAGACCTATGCTTCCTATGCTCTGGGTCCTCTTTCATCTGGAAATCATGTAGACATGTTAATGCATGTTTTGTCCTGAATTCATAAATCCTGAGAGAAACTGGGTTTATTAGTGCCTGAACAGCATCACCCAAACCCAGATTCAGTTTTTGGATTAGAACCAGTTCAGACCACAAGTGAAGGAAGCTCAAGTTTGCTTGCAGAAAGCCGGGTAGGCATGCTTACTGTGGTGCTCCTGGTGTTAGGCAGCATCCAAAGTGGATATCCACACAGATAAGGCGGGGGGGGGGGCGGGGGGAGAAGAAGAAAACATGGTGGTCTTTTTCGGGAAGTGATTCAAAAGATTCAATTCTGATTCTTAACTTCTGCTTGTTATGGTCCAAACATGTCTCTATTATCATCAGCATGAATTTACAGAGCACTTGAAACTGCAATAACTGAATGCACTTCATATAGTTCAGATCCCGAGCAAACAAAATGTTTTCTGATGTTGTGAGTAATCACTAGTTATCATATATTACGATCATAAGTTTTCACTTAAATGTAAATTTATGCTTCTGTGTTTATTTAATGGGAAATATGTAAGGATGCCACAGAAGACTGAAATTTGGATCCTTTTTGTGTTAATCTAATTCTGCAGAAATCACTTGCCTACAGAGCAAGCTCAGCATAATAATACAAGCTTTCTACTTATATGCCATAATAATAGATTGGAGGAATAGGCTACAGTGAAAAGGCAGTTTATTTTCTGTGCTCATTTCTTTCTTAGCCTTCTGTCGAGACTAAGAGGTTATCAGTTGAAATGATAATTTTCAGTAAGAAGTTCTTGTGAAATCTAAAACTTGAAATTTTAATCCCTGAATGTGTGTCTCAGTGAGTTATCCCTAGATAAAGGGTTATCCTGAGCTATGTATCACTTAGTTAATTGGGGGGCCACTCTGCAACCTGAATCCTTTAGAACTCAGACTTGAAATCAGTGTAGTGTATATAGTATAATTCAGTTTGCACTGGGCTTTCATCATAAAATCATAGTTGGCCATCTGTTTCTGAAGTTTCTAGATTCTTGGATAATTTTAAATGTTGATTCAAGAATTGTAACAGTTGTTCTGAAAGACTTAGAAAATGCCTGTGTGTGCATGGATCTAACTAATTTAATTTGCATCACAGATCCCTTCAATAGCAGAATGAAGAGAGAACAGTAACTATCTGGCAATTGGCTAGGTGTATAGAAGCTCTAAGATTTACAGAACTAGTTTGGTGAATTATTGTGCGATATCACAATGAATTTTTGTTGTGTAGTTTTCTACTCCATTCCTATACATGTCTAAAAACATTCATTTTTAGTTGTATTCTTAGACTAGAGCATGACGGATTTATCAGGATCAGTTGTATTTCATTAAAATTGTCTTTCAAGATTCTTAGCTCTGCTGGAGGCCAACTTCATCAATTACCCATGTCTGATGTGTCTTGGTGCAGCAAGTTGATGGTTTTCATGAAATTAAGTTAGGGCATTCAGTGGAGAATTTTTTCTGGCAAAAAAGAAATATATAGATTGAAGGTATTGCTAGTATTAGTTATGTTTTTATTCCATGATAATTCTAGGTTCCTAGTAGCTATAACCAGCATACTTACCAACATCTTTGCTACCTGGAAAAATAAAGAGTATGTCAAACTAGATTGTTCTTAGTCCTTACCCCAAGTCACGTAGGTACAAAAAAGGAGGAATTTTCATTTATGTTTGGTTGGATTGCCGCCTCATGTAGTGGCTGCAGGGCAAGGGGAAAGGCAAAGTTACCAGAGAGGAGAAATCTTTGCTATACTACTCTGAGTCTGTACAAACCAGCAGATGTGTCTGGGCATGAAAGGGAAAGACGATGCAGTCTGTAGAAGGGATGGCTTGTGAGCAGTTTCTGCAATTGGAGAAGTATCTGCTTGTAATACTATAAGTTTGAATTATTGGTGTCATTAATAAATAGTATCCCCCATGTCCCGCTGAAGTCAACAGAAGCATACTTAAGATGGACCCTACCAGCAGCTTCATTTAGTTGTACCTCATGGCTGAGACTGTTCTGAACTAACTAGTCTTTTGACACGGGACAGGGTAGTCCAGGAATGGCTTTGGGCAGAACTAGTAAGCATTGACTGAGTGGCTCCCTGACACTGTAGGATGCGTTGAAGCTAAAGACAGCTCAGGGAATGCTGTTTTACTCTGCATGGACGTGCCTTACCTTAAGGATGCTAGTCCCAATGGAAGTCAGTGGGACTGATACGCCTGTGCCACTTACGTGCATTTGAAGTTTCCTCCCTTTTAATATACTTATAGAGAATATAGAACAGTGTAATAGGTGACATAGGTAAGACTGGCTGTGGTGGAGTAATTACAGTTATTTCTCTCCCCATTTCAGATGGTGGGAACTTTGTGCATGAGTTGTTTTTCACCTAGCCAATAACCCTGAATGTGTCAGCCTTAATGATCTCAGTCTGTAACCCTGAATGTGTCAGCCTTAATGATCTCAGTCTGGGTCTTGAAAAACAATGGAGAATTATTTTGATTTTTACCTTGTCAACCAGAGAAAGAGGTAAACTAAATTGGAACTATATAAAGAAAAGACAGTAGTGCACAGAAATTCTTTATCACTTTCAAGTGGAAAAGAAAAAAGAAAGGTCTATATTAAACATTGTCTTCTCTTCAGTACTGTCAATCCCACTGCTTCCTCCTCAGAGCAGAATGTTTCAACTGTTGAACTAAAACAAAAAGGATAATTTCTTGCAAAATATATATAAAATGCGGAGCTTAAGGATATAGGACTATGTAAGAGTGATTGTTGATATTTAAAATAAGCTGCTTGGAGCCCTTTTTAAAAAATCTTCCTACTTTTTCTGATGCAAACACTTTTCCTCCTGCCTAATATTTTATTATCAAATGACAAAACAGTATTTGAGTGGTGATAATTTCCAATGAAAGGTGCCCATATTTTCAACAGGAATTTTACTAACTGTCAATGTTTATAAAATAAATGACTAAGCTCGTTTCTTGGTACTAAAAGCCTTATTACTACTCTAATTTGCTATAGGAAAAGCACGTGATGATAGAATCAGTTTTGCTTTGGATGCATTCAGTTTAGTCTTTCAAAATCCCATCATTTTCTGGAGACAAATGTGAGTGACAGACTAATTTGTAAGGATGAACACTCCTAAAGTGTCCATAGCATTCAAATAAGCAGCTGACCATACGAAGTCATTTGGGCATAAATGTTTCCAATGTTCTCCTTAATTTTTTGGAAGATTTCAAATATGAGTAGAGAGATTTATTTTCTTCTACCTCCTGAAATATCTTCTCTTTCTCTCTAGTGTCCTTAGAAGCTTATTCTACAAAAATTCTTGTTTCTGCAACATATTTTATTGATCTAGAAATGCTGTGCTTACTTTCAAGCCTGTTGCTTGTGTCCAAGTGCAGGAGATTGCATTTGGTATAATTACTGCTTCTAATTACTGCTGTTTTTGTTGTGCTGGGGGGGGGGGGAAGCACAGATTCAATGTATTTTCCTCTGTTCATATTATTCCTTCTAGTAAGTTCCTACCCAGAACATCTTCCAGCAGCCCTCAGTATCAGCAGGGAAGAAGACTGTGGGCCTGCCTAATCTTTATTACTTACAGCTCCACTGAACCTGTGCTATATAGCTACTCGATGCACCACCTCTTTGTCTCCAATGGATCTGTAAAGTCTGTACCAGCTGAGGATCCTGCTCTTCTCTCTTTCAGGACAGAGCAAATGAAGAAATACATGTTTTGTACATACACGTGCTAGATTCTGAAATCACCTCTGCAATGTCTGCTTGCACAGAAGCATCTCGAGTCCATATGTGTAGGCTTGAATCTTGGTGTGTGTTTAAATATTTTGTGAAATCCTGGTATCTTGCATTCTTTCCTTGAACAAGCAGGTTCTGCAGAAGCATTTATTTTGTGTGGTGATAGCCCCATTTGTCTGATCTAAGCTTCTTTGAATCCTTTCTAATGTTGCCTTTCTCTCCTCTTATATATAGAGGATACTTCTGCGCTTTAGTTGCTTCTTATTTAAATGCCTTTAAATTGAGGCCTCAAATGAATTGTGTCAATGCCTGTGTCTTTCATTGCCTGTTTAGAGTATTTGTTGACGTCCTCTCAATAGATGAATGGTCTTAAAAGGTATGAGACTATGACTGAATAGGCTTCGTTGCCAGGGGATTATTAAGATTCCTGGATTGCTATACAGAATTGCATGGCTGCCCCAGATTCACTTTTACTTCTCAAAGTGCAAGTTAATCTGTATGAGTATGTAATAAAAGCAGCCTTCAGGACAGAATCTAGTATTTGCAGGGACTGGTAAAATAGTTTGGAAAATATTGGTGAATATAATTGAGGAGAAGGCAACATCAGTGAACTACTGCTTTGTAAATCACTAGGATTGTAGAAGAGAGATTTCTGATTTGAAATGTATTTCCCTTTACAAAAGGAATGAAGAATTTTCCCTGAGTGAGCTCTGAATTTCATGTTCAAGATAGCTCATAGGATTGTTCATCCAGGTCATCCACAGCTTTGACTGAACTCATCAGAAAAAATCTTGCATATATTTGAATATATAAAAAGGATTGTGTGTATATATCAAGGTTAAAATGTTATTTGAGAATTATTATATTGTTTTATGTAAGTTATTTGGAGGAAAGGAAGGGAAAAGCACAATTGTTAAAATTGAAGTAGTGTGTTATGCATGGCATGCCATTTGGCTGTTAGGAACAATAAGAATATACTTTAGAATGAAAAGGGATAAAATAGAGCACTGTGTCGTGGGAGGGTACTACAGCTAATTGTTAATGATCGTAAAAAAGGGTAATTGCCTTGAGTTGGCAAATATCTTAGTGATTCTAATTAAATGTTAGCATGGGAGGGGAAACATCAGTGAAGTGAGAAATGGGGAACATGGCATAAAATATCTCTCCATTTATTTTATGCTAGGTATGAGCTGATACAGAGAGGTGTGTTCACAGCCCAAGATGCTGGATTGGTTCCTACTGTGTATACCCGCAATCAGCAACTGGAGACTGAGAATATGCATTTGAAGAAGGATTTGGAAAACTATAAGCTTGCTGCGAAGTAAGTTATTTGGTATTAATGAAACTTTCATATACAGTAGTAAATGGCTGGATAAAGTAAACACAAGTACTTAAGGAAAATAATTCCTGTTCCGTATGCTGGCTATGCATATTTTTACTTCTGGGTGGGTACTACTTTTAAAATTTAAGCTCAGTTTTCTCTGAGCTCTATTAGAAATCTAAGGCTGGATTTCTTTTCTTTATATGTACTGGGCTATAGAAGTTAATTTTCAAGATCCAGCAATTACAACAAATTACTACAAAGAATTCATGAGAATATAATACATAGAAGTGGAAAATAATTTATTATATGCATTTGTATTAAAATACAGTACTATAAATTATAGCTACCACAGAATGTCAGCATGCATAGGGGAAAAAAAAATCACTATATTTATTCTGCATTTCTTTAAAATGAAAATAACCTATCGCTTTCAGGCTCTAGTGTTCGATAATGCTGATTTACATTCACGTACTATTGACTGAAGTTGTGCGTGCATTGCAGTAGCTGACTTAACAAGAGTCAGTTTTACTACAGGCATGAGAGAGTTAAAATGTTTAGCCTATATAATGGGGAGATGCAGTAATGAACTACAAATAATATTACAGTCTTTTCTGAAGAATAGTACATCTGCATGTGTATTCATTCAGAACTTGCCCTAAGACCTAATAATGGACTTTGATTTTTGCCAGGGCATAGTTTTAAAATGTGGACCTGTTTTTAAAAAAAGTTAACTCCAACTCTGATTTTCAAGATTGCTCAAGCTACTAATTTTTGTTTAGGTTTCATTTAGATTGTTCCTCTCTGTGAAAAATGAATATTTATTCAGATCTTAAATAATCGTACTTGGTGTGCTGAATATCTTGGGTAATAGCTATAACTGAATTATTTTTCAATGAAAATTTATTTTTAATTAACTAAAATTTTAATTTACATTTAAATTAATATTTATGCAGGCAGCTTTAATAATCAATTCAATACTGTACTAAAAATATTGTTATACTGGGTATACTTTGAGATGGGCCATATAAAGCATTCTTTTATTTTCCTCTGGTGTTCTTTTGGACACTGGATGTCTCCCACTCTCCCTGTAGAGGGGAGAGGGGAATTCTGTGTGATACAAATCAGAAGTGGGTAAATTCTGTTTTTTGGTATTTACTGTTAGATACTGCACTTACTCTGCATGTACCTTATTCAATACTGATTTTTCACTCTTTCTGCTGATATTACAATGGAATATGTGTAGTAGTGAAACTTAAGTAGTGACCGCTATCACAATCTAATTTTTGAACATTAGTTTTTAAATAATTTTCAAAATTTTCACTGATATTAATGGCTGAAGTTCAGCCCTTGTGATATTAGTTTCACTTATTTTGTTATGAAAGTTTTCTGAATTAAAATAGTGCTGTTTCTGGAATGAGTGAAGTTGAGCAGTTCTACTATCCATACCATGGAGTTAAACTGTTCCCTTCTGTCTTTTGGATAAACCCTGATTGTAACACCTTATGCTAAATCAATTCATTTATTGTAGTGACTGTTAACAGCGTTTTTCTTGTTCATGCATTGAATAACTGGAGTAAGTACCCTTGCGATTGTAAAGCAAATATTCCAGCAGGAGCCAAAAATTACCTCAAGGACAATTTAGGTTTTCAAGTATTGTGAGAATTCACTAGTTCACATTCAAAACAAATGCTTAAGAGTGCTGAAGAAATGCTGGTTTGACTGATTACAAAATAATGATTTCTGATCAAAGAAAGCCCCATATTTTTCTCTTTGGATCAGTCAGAAAGCTCTCATGGTGAGAGATAGTGCTGCGAATTGTATTTGAAAGCAGCTTTTAATTACATTTGGTATTTCTGAGCTTGCTGCTCTTGACAACCATCTTGCTGAAAAGAGATGTTATTTGTGGCTTAAGCAGGATGGGGGCCCAGAGTAAATGACTATAAACCAATTACCTCCTGCTTTAATGTTGTTTAACAATTGGAGGAAAAGTTTCAGGGTCTAGAAGCTAAATGTAATTGTATTTTGGGTATTTTAATACAGTATTTGCACGGCTGCATGGCAAACAGGTAGGCAAACTGAGTAGATTGCAGACTTAGAGAAATTTCACTGTGGTTTTTCATTATTTAAAGAGATTTGCAATCAGCTTTGCTTCCTGTATACAATGAGTATACATTTTTAATAGCTTGTCTAATGTCTGAAGGGCATCTTGAGGTATGACAAAATCACTAGAATGAATGCATTAAGAGAAATAATTATGAGCAGAATCCTTTTACTCCAAAGCTAGTGATAGTTTATTACCATAATAGTTTAGATGTATTACTAATTTTTAAAATACTTTTTAAAACAAAGTGCATTGTGATGGAAATCAAAAGCAGCTTGCGTTGCCTGGAAGTGTAGCAGTGCTTAGATAAAATACCCCTGAGTGTACTGCCCTTCTATTTCCTTTATCTTAAAGGCCGCAGATAAGCTCTGCTTGTTTAAGGATGTAATTATCTGCTGAAATACTTCTGTAAAAGTAGCATAGATATTCTTTCTGATACTAGAAAAATTTGAAAACACTACTTCTGAAAATTGCTAACTATTACAGTGGACTAGTTAGGTTTAACCAGCATAGGTAGAGGATGAGATCCTTAGCTCATTAAATCAGCGTAATTCATTGTCTTCCATGATGATTTGTGTCATTTAAGGATTTAATATTCTGGTAATATTTGTTTATCAGTTGAATAATGAATTACAATTTCATAGCCATATTAAACTCTGCCCATCAGATAATGTAAAATGCCTTGAATCCCATATATTTTGGTCTTTTTCTATAGCCAGACATTTCGTTGCATTTTTTATTTAAATGTGTATGTAGACAACACGGTATATCAGGTTTAAGATCACAGGGGCTGGTAACTGATATGTTTAAGTTCTTCAAACAGGTAGGAATTTATTGGGTAGATGAAATGAAAGTTGGATAGAGCTTTGGGCTGAGGACTAACTGAGTTCAGACATCAGTTAGGAAGTTTAAATATTTCCAGGTATCTTTCTATCCTGATTTTATGAGCACACACAGATATGCACCCAGTTTACAGCCACAGTAACAGTCAAAGTATAAAACATTCTTGGAAATGGTATTTATTACTACAGTTACTGCTATCACCAGCCATAAAATCCTCAGTTGACCTCCTACTTCAGTGCCAAAATCTAACTGTGCCTGCACATATTTACCCATTTGTACCATGAGAAAAATAGTGGTGCATGGTTTTTATATTGTGCACCATTTTTAAATGCATCTCTTCCATTATGCGGTACATTTGGCAAACTTGTTACTTACTAAATGCCATATAAACTAGCTAAATGGAGTAAAAGTATGAAAGTGGTTTCTAAGGATGTCTTTATTCTGATTAAAATGTTAGGGCTACAACTTTCAGCACCTTGGGGAATTAAATCCCACTTAAATTCGGTGGGAACAGGACAAGTAATTCTCAGACCTTTGAAAATCCCTGCCTGCCCCCTGCCCCAGCTATTTTTATCAAACTGCTTGTCTGAGGAATTTAAATGGAGAGGCCTGTCCATTGTGGTCTTCGACATTTGTCTTAATGAAAAGCAATAGATGCTGGCCTTGTCATAGCTGTAGCAATGTCTTTCACCTTGGAACACGCCATCTGCTCTTTAGAGGTGAGCTTTGTGCTCAAGATCTTAATGGCTGCTCAGGTATTGTGAGTGGTGTCATGATGAAGCTGTTTCAAGGAGCTGTCCTGAGACCACACATTCATTTACTTTGATTTCATTAACTGCACATATGAGCTTAAGCAGAATACGTAATCTATACTTTGTATCCTGATACCAGTATCCTAATTCATTGTTTCACAACTTCTGAAATTTGTGCATATGCATCCAGAATGCCATGTGCATGCCTGCAGCTACTTTGAGTCTTCTGATAGCTCCTGCAGGGGCAGCCCTGCCTCTTTTCATAGTTTTTTTCCTGGTAGTTTTTTCTCAACTGACTGATGTACAGTGGCATTAGATTCACTGTGCTCTTCAGGTCTTCTAGCTGTTCCTGCTGCAGGCAACAATTCACATATAAACTTAGACAAATAAGTATGGTAGTTTGTATAGGTAGTAAACATAGAAAATCTAGTAGTATATATAGTAAATATAAAATATTTGTATTAAATACAATAGTAGTTATGGATATTCCTCCTGGATCTGTAATTTTGGCATACTCCACTGTCAGTTATTTTCCTAACTCCTGTTGAAGAGGAAATGAACTTCATTTTTCCAAAGAATAAATATCTAGTTTCTGTTCAAGGTAGTTTTGAGCATCCTTTGTAACAACGATTTTTACCAATCTTTCCTTCCAAACCCGCGTCAGTGAAGGGAATGAGAATCTGTGTGTATTAAATATATACAGGCCTTTTTCTTTTCTGTTTCTGGAACCAGAGTATCTCGGTGTCGCTTGGCTTTGTGTGGAATATGCTTAGAGAATAATAGGTAACCAGTATCTTTGCAGTGACCTTTGAAATGGATTCCTCTTTCATCCTGCTGTCACATGTTAAAGATAACACCTGGGGACAAACTGTCAACTTGATCTGCTAGAGCCTAGATTTTTTTAGTGCCTTTTTTTCCCAGAAGATCTCTATGCATATTTGCAAGGCGATGATATAGTTATCCTTCCGCATGTGTTATTCCATCACGTGACATTATGTTGGGTTCCAGACCTAATGTAGATTTTGGAAAATCAGTGTTGCAATACATTTTCATGTGGAGTTTCAAATCTCAGACAAGCATATTTTTTTTATAACCAATTGTAACTTGAATAGGTACCTCCACAAGGCCCCCTTATCTCTAAAATGAGGTTGACCATCTCAGCTCTTCTGAGATCTATAATGCCAGAATCGCTATGGATTCTATCTAAAGGAACTGAGGGAAGGTAATGATGGAAAGCATCTACCCTTTTTGTATGTGAGTTGGTAGCAAAAAGACCTCCAAAGTACATGTCTACTGCAGGGGATACTACCAAAAGTTTCCAACTTGGATACAGTAGGCATATGCATATCTGTAAATGGATTCTATATATATACAACATACCTTTAAGAGCAGCTAGTAGGAAGAAGCCAATAACACTTTCCTTCACATTTTCTGTTTACATGTAGCAAAGCAAAAGAGGCTCTCCTAAAAATGCAGAAAGAACGTGATTTTCATCGAATGCATCATAAGCGAGTGGTCCAAGAGAAAAACAAACTTATTTGTGACATTAAAAGGTAAAAATGGATTTTTATTACCAAACGTAACAATAAAGGTAACTTATCTTGAGTTGTTGCCTGGGAATGAGATAACATGGTAGAATTTAAAATGCTAAAGTAAAGCTAGCTGTATTTAGTTAGTGTCTTCATAAATAGTAGTTCCACCTGACAGTTCCTCCGTGTCTCTTTAACGCTTTTTAATGATTTTTCATATGTTTTCCATATTTTGAATGGGGCAATGTATTATTGCTAAAGTATATAGTATCTCTAACAGTTCAAAATATGAATGAGATTTTCTTTCACCCAGACTTTTTGCCCTAATTATGCAGTGATTTCTGGGTTTAGATCCCTATCCATTGTAATGGTAATCTGTATCACACTGAGATCAGAAACTTTGCGGTCATGATTCCTGTAACTGGTGTTTTCTGTACTTCTGCATCTTGAGCTTCCTATAGTTAATTTGCTATGATGCTTTGGGTGAAAATAAGCCCCAACTAGTTAATTGGTACTTAATTATTTTACAATTTTTAATTCCAAAATGTTGTCATTTTTGTATTCAGAGTTTTCTATTAGCTGTTGCACCTCTTTCCCTCACAAGCAGAGGTGTATTGTCCATCTGAAGGTCACTGGGCTAGGTAAAAGTGTTGACTCCTTAGAATCTCTTCTTTGCACAGATTTATGCCAGAATTGGTTTGAAAATAAACCTGGGGCATGGCTTAGATCTGCAGCTCCAACTAGTTCCCATAATTTTGGCTTGCTAATATTGTTATCAATTAATGCATGTAATAGTAGTTACATATTCTACATCTTTAACTTTAAAATCTATATCTTTAAATGCAAGAGCGCGCTATTTATTGACTTGGTCTCTGTTGCTTTTTACCAAATACAATATTCTTGAAGTTATGTCTTGCATGGATCAATTTCTTCTGAGAGAAATTGCAGAATATGTCTGAGTCTTAGCCGGTTTGAAGAATTAAAGTGGCTAGGTGTTCTGAATGTGCAGTTAAATAATCATATTTCATCTGCTTTTTCTAAATTCGGATCCTAGCTGGTAGTCAGATAATAGTTATAAATCTTTCTTCCAGTGCAATATCACCCATCTGCAAGAAAAAAAAAAAAAAAAAGATTAACAAAAATTACTGTGTATTATGCATGTAAAGGATGGAGAACAAACCAAAATTGAATGGACTGTTTTAAGAGCTGACTGAAGAAACTATGAATCCGCTTACTGATCTGACTTCTCTTTTTTTCTCTCAGCACTCCAACTGGATGGTTACATTAAATAACTTTTGCTCTTTCCTGTGTGTTGACCTTTTGGCACTTTATTTTTGTGTCTAGTGTTCAGGAAAAAGGTTACATAGACAAATTTAACTCAGCTTTTAAGAAGCAGTTGTCCTTTTCTTGTTTGTAGGCTGAAAACACATTATGCATCATATGAACCAGTGCTGAAGCAGCTGACTGAAAAATACCAGACTACACTGAGACAGAAAATGTTAACTAGTTTGGAGAGAGACAGAGCAGTTGGGCAGGTAAAATTATAGTGACCACCACCTGCAAACCCATACAGAATGTTTTGTTAAATACTTTGGTAAATAAACAGGGTACTTCTGGTAAAACAATTCACTCCTTATATTACAGTTTTAAGCAGAATATTTTAGTTGGTTTCATGTTACTTCATGAAACTTTAACATTAAAATGATGTAAAGTGTAATGCCTTAAGATGGTATTTCTCAGCCTTTGACTCATGCAGAGCAAGACTGAGCAAGTAACATGCAGACTCTGTTATACAGCTCTCAGTGTCCACAGTTTGAGGAAAGGTGTGATATTCCCATGGATTCATATATGTCCATCTATGCCTCTAGGAACTTGTTGATTTTAGCCTTCTTTATTACTATTCATTTCTGAAGTGTTTTCCTAGGTATAACCAGGAATGATCATCATATAATTTTTCCTAAACTAGTAGGTGTCAGACACTGCTTTTCTGTCTTGTGAGTGGAATAAGATTACAAGAGCAAAACAGAACTCTATTATCTGATGTATAGGTTGCTATATGTGACATTCTGCCCCTTTAGCTGAAAGTACTCTAACCAAAGATTGGATGGATGAAGAACAGAAAACTCTTTCATGTGTTTAACCAATAGGTTATTTGTTTAAGGGAAAAAACAACAAAAAAGAAACTTGCCAAATGCATTGCATTTCAGCAGTAGTGTCAGCTATATGTGGGTAACATGAAAGGAATTTAGCATGTTCTCTCTCTCATCTAATAGTCCCCATCTCTCACTTCTTCCTTTCCTCTGCCTCCAATTTTGCTCAGGTCACCTGAGGGCTTACTTTTAAAAGACCGAGGATTATATGTTTGAAATTGAAATAAGTAAAAGAAAATGTCTTAGAGAAAGAGAGGTTACTGTCCATATAGAGTTATGCCGAATCAGGAGTGAAAAACATAAAACAGCTTTCAAAATTTTTCCCAATACTATGAAATTTCAGGAACTTATGTAAGATCTAGCTAGTTATGAACTGTAAGCCTTCTGGAATGAAGGCTGTTTTGTAACTTATAGCACCATATTTTGTGGCATTTTATTATGACAAAACTATGTCATGTTGTGCCATCAAGATAAAGATTAGTTCAGTGATAACAGTGGTAAAAGTTGATGGCACAGTGTGATCTTTAGCATTGAATATGTCTGCATTGTTTTAATAAAGCTGTAAAAGAGAAATTCTGGATGGCTTGTATTTTATCCCATGGTTTGACTAGGCATTTCCAAAATCTAGAATTAGGAATAATGTTTGCAACTTAATTGGAAATAATGATCAAAAAATTCAATAATTATACATAGTTTTGTACTTAAATACATAGAGATAAATGAGTGTTGTGAACAGACAATAAAAAAGCAAAGTTTTCATACTGCCTGTTCTTCCTCTCTCCCTTTTTTTATGTTAGGTTACAGGTTTGCAAGCTACATTACAAAATTCAGTGTGTGGACGTGCCATTCAGATTCCTGTGACAAAAGGTAAAATATTCTCTTAAACTCGTACTCGTTACAGGTTTTTATTATTTATATTATATTATATCATTTGAATATGTATTCTGGTGTGTATCCACATATCCATTATCCATGGTGAGTCTGCTCATGGCAATATGGAACATGTGAGTAAGTGTGGAAGGACTTCATCCTCAAAACCTATTTGGCACCTGATTTTGTTTTATTGTCCACTAATACTCTTTTTTCATGTGAGTGGCCTTTTTCGGCTTATTGTAATAATGTATTTGTTGTGGTCTGGAATATTTTGAAAATAATGGTGTTGTGAAATCCAGCCTGTTGTTTTAGCGTGCCTCATTTCTACAGAAGCTTGCTGATAATGCAAGGTTATATAGTACCTGCTGGAATATCTTTTTCTGTATGGTATGGCACTACTTCCCTGGTGTTTTGAATATATGCATAATTATTAAATGATTTTTCTAACTCCATCAGCAAAACTCTAGCACTGCATTGTTCTTGCACGGTTTCCTAAGTAAGTGAAGCTCATGCTACCACATTCTTTGTGTGCATCTCTCCTGCTAATAATTTTGAACCTGTTTCCTAATTTCTGTTATGTTTGACAGAGAAGTCTCAGATA
The DNA here is from genome assembly GCA_003342895.1 of Casuarius casuarius. Lineage (NCBI taxonomy): Eukaryota > Metazoa > Chordata > Aves > Casuariiformes > Casuariidae > Casuarius > Casuarius casuarius. Next base: position 1,022,622 of record PTFA01000009.1, on the reverse strand, counting down.
CCAGGTTTCAGCAAGGCTCATGAAAACAGATGAGATGATGAAAAGGGGAAATAATATTAAAGCCTCCTTCAGGGAAAGGCTGCTACAGTGAGAGCTCTCCCCTTTTTGACAACAGAATTCACATGGGAAAGGGGTTTTGCACCTGCCCTAGTCATGAGCAGAACTTCCATCAGAGATTTGTTTGTTTGACACCAGAGAAATCAAAATTTCTCTGCCTCACAGGTGACCAGACAGGTATCTAAATATCATGCAACTTTCAGATGAAGCTTTTCTTGCAATTAGGATACCTCTTATATTTGTTTCTCATGTGCTCTTCCCAGTGTGTTAAAAGGCCAAAAGTTCTGCTACACTGATAGAACACTCCAGGTAAAAAGCCACAGAGTGACCCCAGCCTTTGACAATCAAGCTTCATTAGTTCCCACATTCATGGAGTTGCTTCCATTGTATAAAATTCCTGCATAAAAGGCAAGGTTAGGAAAAAATTAGTAGCCACTTAAACTTTTTGTGTGTGGTGGTGTGTGTGTGCGCGGTGTTTTTTTTAATATTTATAGTTGAGTGAAGAGAATAGCATTTCCCTGGCTATTAGAATGGCTTATTTAATATTAATGAAGACATCTCAACTATCATCCAGATGTTTGCTACTGCCTTCCTATTACTAATGTAGTATATTTGGTTGGTTTAATTGAGATGTAATTGTCTGAAAGATGCTCCTCCTGGCTCCATGCAGCAGTGGTGGGCTTCCATAGCTGAGGTGTCCCTTGACTCTGTTCACTTTCCTTGGCAGTCTGATAGAGACCAAGTTCAGTGTGCTTCAGAGCACACTCTACTACTTTTGTCGGACACGTGGTCTTCTGTTTAGTGAAGAGCATAGCTGCTTTCATTCCTGTAAGGACCTGGAATGGTTCTGAAGTCTTGCCCAGTAGAAACTAAGCTATGAATTTAATTTTGTGTACAAAAAAAAAAGCTACTGATTTAATAAGTCCTAAAGTATAAACATCAGGTATGTTAAAACGGTGGAGCACTGAAGTACTGGCAGCATGCGTTTTAGTAGGTCTCTTCAGTGGTTATAGTATCATTCTGGTTTTAAATTCTGATGCCTTTTTTCTTCTATAAATTAGCATCATACTCTTCAGCAAGGCACACTTCAGGCCCCCAAAATATCTTTTTGTGGCCGTGTCTACTGGTAATGCTCTGCTGTAGTCTTTAAGTCTTGTTACGAGAAAAAGTCTAAAACTCTGCTCTAGTAAAGAGCACAACGCTCATTTTCATCATGCCGCAGACAAGGAGGTAGAGAGTAGGCTTTTTATTTTACGCTAGTCTAGGAGAAGGACATACTGCATTCAACTTTTCATTATGCTCTGGCTTGAAGATGTATAGTGTGGGTTCTTCCTCTGAGCTAGTGTTTTACATTATAGATGCCCCATCTGTGTCTCTTTCGTATTACACGTACTTTCATTTGTTGTTTGAGTGAATCCAAAAACCACTCTCCGGCTGTTCACAGTACTTGTTTATTCTCCAAAAACCTTGAGAGTACTTTATAATACCAAAAACTGACAAGCAGGGGAGCACTTATAAATAAAAAAAATCACTTAAAGTCTTCAGCACAAATTAAGCTCATCAGCCACCCACGAGCTTATACAAGCCTTAATTTGCCTCATACCCTGTGTATCACAAATCAAGTGATATTTCAGTTCATTTCTTTCTAGTGCCTTGTCCTCTCATACTGCATAATTTTTTATTGCACTCTGTAGGTCATACTCATGTCTCAGTAGGTGATATTGTCTCTTATTCAGGTACTTTCTGCTGCCTCTTGAAAGATGGTCATGTTCTGTTGCCTCTTGAATTCTTATTCATGAGACGGTAATTGAAACCTTGAAGCAAGCAGTGCATAGACACTGGAGACATGTTTGCTGCATTTTTCCTCTAAATTTAAGTTTTTAGCTTGGAAGGAACCAGTGTTGTTGGACTTGCAAGTCTCTTCTGTAAGCTGCAGTTTGTCTCAGGACTGAATGTTTCACACTTTAATACATTGGTACGTTGTAGTTAGAAGATAACTTGTCAATCTGAATGTTCATTATTTGCCAAGGTAAGATTTTCTGGTCAGCTCTCTGCTTTCACTGCCATGCAGAGTGTGAAAGAACGAGAGTGCCTGTCTGCCTGGCAGCTTTTGAGAAGAGGAGATTGCCCATCACTGCTCCCAATGCTGCTTCTCCTCCACACCCTTACTTGACCCCAGACTGCAGATACCAGGACGCTGGGTTTGGCTACAGGGCACGGACAGTGGCTTTAACTAGCTTTGGGTTTGCTCAGCAGTTTGGGGTTTTGAAGAGTGGCAATGAGGTCCAGCACATCCATTGTGTGGGGTTTTTTTTTTTTTCAGTTGTATGGTAGCCTATTTGAAGAAGGAAAGGAAGCCTCATAATATTCATGATGAGTTTACATTATAAGTCTGTATCTGGTAGCTAGGTAGAAAAAATTAACAGTACTTAATACTAATTTTAGGAAAGCTATTGATTTATTATTTATGCATTTTATGCAACAGCTTTGTGCCTGATGTTTTTCAAGCAGCTGAAGAGGCTAGCACCAACAATACAGAGCATATAATTTAGGTAATTTTAGGTAACTCTTTTTTTGCTGACCCACTGCTAGCCAGACTGCTATTTAGCTTTGCAAACAGTGATTTGTATGCGCAAATCCTTAAACAGAAAGTTTTCTTTGTGTGTTTTTAAAATGATTACATGTTTAGGTTTGTATTTTATATTTACCTACCTGGTTCGTTAAGAGTTCATATGAAAGATGTTTAACAGTTGGAGAGGAATTAGTTTACAGTGAGGATAAGGACTCGGTCCTCTTCTAGAGTTTGATTGGCAGTCAGCGGGCCAAACCTGGAATCACTGGACAGGGATTCAGGCCTTAGCTCTCACCAGAAGATCTGTACAGGCAGACATCTCAACAAACCACAGATACTAAGTAACTGTTGCTTTAATTCTGTCAGTTCTGCAATGTCTAAGTGGCTATATTCCTTTTTCTGGTTTTGCTGTATTTGCAGCCTTCATGGCAAATAAATCCCATCTGTTTATGAGATACTTGGAAATGCGGTGTCAGTATATGGTTTGTTATATACCGTTGGTAAGTGTCACAAGTATCTGAGAGGGTCTGGCTGGATTGACAGAATTTTTGGTTGTTTCCTGACTTGAGATTTAACGAGTGAAAATTTAGTATCTTGAAGTATCTTTTTATGTGACTAATTTTAACGAGTCAATTTAATTAATTGATGGTAGGGGTACATGGAGTCAATGTATGCTGGATCTAAATCACTGCCTACATTTATGTTACTTCAATTATTTTTATTTGACTGTGTGGACTAACTTATATGTTACACCTTTGTTGTATCTAAGATAGGTGAAATAGATATTGTAAGGAGGCCTTAACTACAAAATTGTGTCTTGTCTTTGCTTTGTCTTGTGTTAACTGACCTTTCCAAATGCAATGCTCCTCTGTCCACTTTTGGTCATGCCAGAGATCTACAGCTTATGGATTAAAGACTAAATACAGCACTCTAGATTTAGAATACCTGTAATAAAGTAAGATGCTGTCACATGCTATTTACTAGTGAAATAAAGGAGGAGTGACAGAGGTCTTTCTCCCTTCCTAAAATATGTTAAAAGAAAACAATACCACAATATCACCACACAGAAAGGGCAGGTGCATGCAACCTTGTGTGTTCTTGATATATTTTTTGTTACGATAGGCTCAGATAGATGGACTAAGCCCATGTGTTTTAGGAGTCAGAAGACTTCTCATACTTCTGTGGACACAAGAGCGCAGTTCTTTCTCAACTTCACATGGGAGGGTCTATGTAATGAGTTCTCTGTCCTTGCTACACTTGGTCAAAAGCCAACTATGAAAGCTAAATTTTTGTAACTTGATCTCATATTTTGAGTTCAGATTATTTTAAAAAGGATTGGGTATTTGTATATGAAAACTTGCATAAAATACTGTGGTTTTTTTCTTAATCTGATTCTATCTGAAGTTACAGCAGGATCATACATAGAAGGATCTCATTATCAAAGACAATTCACTGAATTTTGTTTTTTTAGATTACTGGTTTATACTAACAGAGCATTTAATTTACATCCTTACTGATGGATCAAGACACACTGTTAAGCGGTGCTCTGAAAAAAGACCACTTTTGCCTGAAGGAATTAAGTAATCTTGATTGTGGCTTGCATACCTAACCGAACACTGGTATAACAACCGATTGTGAAAACATGTTATAAAATTGTTACTTACTCAGTACGTTTCTTTTATTCTCTACAAACAACAGCTGCTTATTTATTATCCAGTTATATTTGAAAGTTGAACCCAATGAGTTTCTTTACTAATGGCTGAATTAACTCATTGCTGAGCCTGTTAACTGTGCTTTCCCTTTCCTTGATCTGATATAATTGCTCTCAGAAGGTCATGCCAAAAAAAATCTGACAGGCACCAGTTAGTAAGTATTTAAACCTGGTTGATCTCATTCCAGCTACAATGCAATCGGAATAGAAAATCTGAAAACACAAGCTCTTGACACCATAGTGCAGTCACAACAGTTTTTTACGATTTGGTCTTTTTTTGGAATGGTTATGGCTTTTTAACCTTTCCAACTGTTGTAGCTCCATGTTGGTGTGGAATTACGAAGCACAAACAAACTCAATGCTCTGTGAGCAGTATGCTAGCGGCTAGCTGTTAGTGAGGAGAAAGTGTTTGACATATAAAATGATTTCGCAGTGTACATTTCTTCAGAAAAAGTTGTTTAGGGTGTCTGTGATAGCAGCTCTAACTTTAAACAGTGAGAATAAGCATATTTTGTTAAACCAGGCACAGTTCTTTGTTGGTTACAGCTTTCATTCGGGTTAGGTGTACAGGAGGTTTGTGTGCTTGTTTGATCCATGACTTCTGCCTCAAGAATGAAGGGTTTTTTCCTTTAATAAGTCAAAGTTTGAATTTTGTGGCCCAGATTTTAATGAAAATTTGTTTTAAAAGAGCCAGCGTTTACAAATGTGTAGTGAGTTTTCTTTGTTTTAGTCCAGATTTTAGCTACATACTGTGTTTTTTCAGTCTTGAGACTTTTCAAAGAACTAGAGGGATGTACGTGCTCAAAGCCTGCTGGAATTCAGTCCTCCATTCTTTTTTCTGTACGCCTGCATAACACGCTGCAGACCACAGTCACGAGATGCAGGGACCACAAGGGACTGTAGTCAGAAGCTAGGAGTTGCCAATACAGCGAGAACAGTATCCCTTCTGCCACACAGTGGCAGATCCATCGTGCAATACCCTTCCCCATATTCCTTTCAGCCTTTCAGTGACAAATCTAGTGTCCTGTTAGAGAAGTGGAAGTAGATCACACCAGAATAATTTGTGGAGAAAAGTTGTATATAGTCTTGGAATAGGTTACATGTACGGCACAGTAACCCAGATACCTTTTTAGATAAGTGGCATGATTTCTGTTAGACTTCCCATGTCCAGTTAATATTAAGATGCTTATAACATATGTATGTATTTCATAGCAGGCCAGGAATGTGGAAGGAAGAAAGGGCTAGAAGGTCCCACCCAGAAAGCTCTTCGGGAAGCCAGGCAACAAAAAATCGGTGATGCTGAAAGCTCTTCATGTGATCCAGGCAAAGATCCAATGAACAAGATGGGCAAGAGATATCCAAAGGTATGCAATCTTCTTTCCAGTTGCTTGGTAGTTAGTCTGAACTATATTTAGGATTTTTACTCAGCCATGGTGAAAGATAGTTGTCCATGATTACTTAAAGCATTCTCTCCTGTAGTGACAAATGTTTTTAGTAAAAGTACATAGAATAAGTAGGTAACATTTTTTTTTTAAGACAAGTTTCCATCAAAGACTAATTTTTCAGGCAATAATAGCAATTCTGAGTTGAAGTACCCTAAGCTAGCAAGCTACATTTCAAGGCTCTCATGTAATCAGCCTGCGAAGGAAGAGCACTGGCTGCAACTGTGTCGTGTTCTTTTTTATTTCTTTTGTAACTTTGGAGAAAACCTGATCTATTCTGTAGTACTTAAGCTTTTCAAGCATTTCAACCTGTCAGTTTCAACTTAGCCTAAAAGATAGAAAATTTGGAGACTAAAGGCAAAAAATTCATCACTTTTTAATAGTCAATTAACGTTTCCAAACCATACCAAGATAAGTTGTCTGTTTTGTTTGCAGGTTGCAGTCTTACTCTCTAAAATTAAAATGAATTTCTGATAGAATTTTTTTTTATTGTTAAAAGGAATTTTTTCTTCACTTTATTCTACTTGGTTTGTTTTTTGAAGTTATGCTTTGGAACTATAAAACAGGGTTTTTATTTTTTTTTTCCAAAATCAAGGTAAGTGTTCTAATATTTAGAATTTTTTAGGCTCTAAAATTGTTACATGTGCCTATTTTAACTCGCTTGGAAACCACTGTTAAGAGTTAAAAATGTTTTTCTGAAAATATAAGCTTTTGTTTACATGAACGCGTTCAAAATCGACTTCAGTCTTTCCTTTCTCTGTCTCTACAGGAATATGCCCATAGCAGTTTATTTTTGTGTGTTTCTGTTTTTGCAAAGACATTTTTTCTGTGCAACATTAGCAATGCACCTCCCTCCTGACAAGCATACCATTTTATTTCTGTTTTCATCTCTTTCGATTCTCCTGAACCTCCAAATAAAAAGTCCTATCCTGTTGCTTTCTAAAACACTTCCTTCTCAATGCATATTGGAAATAGCTCAATCCTGTCCTGTCTCCCCACCTGTTGGTATCTAAATGTTACTGAGGCATCTGCCATTCAGTCCATCTCTGCTTTCCCTGTTCCTCCTCCAGTGGTTAGAAACTTTTGTCTTACTGTCATTGATGTCTCTTGCTTTCACTTTGCCTTGTAAAGAGGTGAAAATTTCTCAGTTTATGAAGTCTTGTTGTTCCTGTTTCTACTGAAGTTGTCAGGACTTTTACAGTAAATTTCAGTGGAATTATGTTTCACCCTTGGAGTACTTGAACTCTATACAGGTAGTTTGCCTGTCTGACACTCTTCTTCTTTGAAATTCCTGAGCACTGTTAGCTGACTGGATCTGGCAAGCACCTGTGCTTCTGCAGATCTTATGTTTCCCAAATGAGTCCTATTGGGGCCATAACGTATTTATTTAATCAGTGGATTAGAAAACTGGAGTAGCTCCAGAAATAAGACATCAAAATGATGGGTGTATTTGTATAGACTAGATTTTGCTGTGGTTATGCAATCTAAAATTTTAAGTACGAGGCTGGCAATTTTTTTCCAACAATTAAATCATGTTTTTTCTTTACACTTGCTAAATGTATTATTCCAGAGTATTTCCTTTCCTCTGATAAAGGATAATGCCTGAGAATATTGCACATGAATTGTCTTTTTTTAGGCTCAATTAGAAATAAATGGCATAGGGAATAAAGAGTCAGAGGTGGTGAGGGGTGATACAAAATCTTGTTTAAAACAAGTGACTTACAGAATTCTGTCCTATAGTCCACATTTATTGAAATACAGTTCTAATCTAAGTTATTTTTAAAATGATGCTTATCAGTTTAACTCTCTAAGTATTCGCTATAGTGGAAAAGATTAGGTATAAATGAGTGACTTGCCTTCCATAGATTGTTTTATATGATATTTGGGATCAAAGTTTTAGGTGTTGCCTCATCTCTTTTGACCCCTATCAAAAGATCTTGTCAATTCTGCCATTTCCTATATAACTTTTGGGGGTGTAAAGTTGACTTATACATACTTAAATTAATACTATGCTTAGTTTCCTTTACACCACACAGGAAATAAGAGCCAGAACATAAATCAGCTGTGTAGAGTTCAGGTCACAATAATATAGAAGGAGTAAATGCAGTTAAACACTGTATTCAAACAACGAATTTATGACAAAACAGAGAAAAAGAAAATGTAGGTAGAATTGGCTATAAAATTTTTCAGCTGTTTTCAGTAAATGCAAGTGAATGTTTAAAGCTTAGAAAAGTTCAGCCAGTGAACAGTTTATCTAATTTTAGTAAGCATTTGTGTACTTTTTTGAAATTTAGGCATTTGGATTATATCATTGTCAGTAAAAAGTAAATGTACTGTCATAAAACTGTATCCTTGAGGAAAAAATTATAAATATGTATGTTAACTGTACCTTTACATAGGAATGAACTATGGTGATGAAAATAAAATGTAAAAATTTTTGTGTTGTGGCCAAGCCACCAGCTAAATCTAGCAAATGCATGCGCTTGCTTTTAGGTGGGTACAAATATGACTCAAAGCTGAGCTAGAACATTTACTCCAGGGACAGCTGTATACTGTGTTATCATAGTATCCTATGATGGCTGATGTGTAATTTAAAACCTAAGGTATCTTTGTGGAGCTTATTACTGAAAAAGCTGAAAAGCAACTAGGAATTTTTTGAGAGAGAGAATGTATTCTCCTGATCTTAATCTTCTACAAGACTCAATTGAATTGTACAGTAACGGGCAATTAGGCTATATTGCTTATATTATCTAGTCCATAATAAGCCACTATCAATAGCATAAATACCCTTAGATTAAAAATTTGAATGTAGTACTGCTTTAAACGTTTAAGTTGATTAAAATGCACTCAGAGATCATTAAGATTATAGAGAACCTTTGATAGTGTGATTTTCATTGTTCTGATGAAATACTTTCATTATTTTTATTTTATTAATCTTTCTCATATTCACCACAGGGTACATTCTATATTTGATTTTTGTATTATTTATTAGGGAACTTGCAGCTTCTCTGTTAGGTATATCCTGTTTCCACATAATGTATTACACCATAGCTTCACTTTCTGAAGCTTTATTTGGTGTAAAACTTTACTGAGAAGTGCATTGAACACTTCTGAGGCTGAGACATTTTCTGTTTCTATGGAGCAGATTTTGAAGTTATGGCCAATGGCATGTTAAAAACATTTACAGAAATAAAATCTAGTGATCATATATGAATAATAGCTTGTTATCAATAAGACTTTGGGTCCAAATATCGTATGCATACATGTATGAAACCAGAGTTTCCCTTAATGATAAATTCTAGGAGAGGTGTACAAAATTTAGCAGAACTACTGTTTGTCTTTTCAAGCAGAAGGGGACACTAACAAAAAATGATTACTAGGTCAGATTATTAAGATCGAATATGAAGTAGCACAGGCATATTGGGACAGAATTGGAAAGATGAGGTCCCAAAACAGGTCCCAGGAAGAGTCATAAATGAAATAGGTAATCATTCTGTATTTGTAGTAAGATGGCCAAGGAAGGCCCTGATTTGATATTTAGTAGAGAGGAGAAAACTGACAGCTGATATTGCTAATACTTTTTTCCTGACAGTGTTTCACTAGTATAGTAAAACTAGATGATGGCTAAGAAAACTTATACTAGATACAAAGATATAAGATGTCAGTCTAGAGTAGGGAAAAGAAAACTAAATGTCTATTTCAGCTGAGAGAAGAAGTTTAAAACTAAGAAATTATAGGCTAGTCAGTGTAACTGAAATTCCCAAAGAATTTTGGGACAAATAAAATTTTACTAAACATCTGGAAGCCACCAGGCAAAGAAGTAATGGTGAAAATGGATTTACCAGACATCTAAATTTTACCTACTACAACATGATGGGCCTCACAGATGGAAGAGAAGCAGTGGATGTCATACTTTATATCTTATCCTTATGATGTAAAAGTTCTTATTGTCTTTAAGAAAGCTTTGGATACTTCCTATAAGAAGCTGTGGAAATCTGGCCTGGCAGAAACTTTCCTAAATGAATGGAAAACAGACTGGAAAAATGCAGATACATCGAGCAGGCTTCTGCAGGGATATGATTTCATTAATGATCTGGAAGATGGAACAGAACATGCTGATTAAATTTGCAGACCAAATGAACTGGGTTTGGCAGGGGTGGAACAGCAAGTGCAGTTGAGGGCAGGAGTAGAATCAAAAAGAACTTGGACCTACTGGAGAACTGGTTGAAAAAATAATGTGCAGGTCATACCTAAGAAAAGGTGAAGAGCTTTACCCTTAGAAATATATTGAGCTGTACAGATACAGGACAAGAAGATAAGAAACACTTCATTAAATTGCCTTTCTGTAGAATGGGGTTTGTGGTTTGTTGTGTAAAACGAGCTGTGCGTGTGTCGTCAATGACTTGATATTGCAAAATAGCTGAACACCGTACTGCAGTGTAAACCAGGAATATTGCCTGGATGATGTGGAGTAATCCATTTGCTTTCAGCTGGGGCATAAGCCTTAGCTGCAGTATTTTGTCTGGTTTGATCACAGCTCTTCAGGAGAGAGGAGAGAAGTAAGAATGAATAGAAGTCTAAGAAACATGACTGTCAAAGAGGTGAAAGAAAATTAATTGTCTAGTCTACAGAAGAGAAAACTAAGGGGAGACATGATCTGTCTTTAAAATGTAAAAGAATTCTGCATAAAAAGGCAGGAACCTGTTAGAACAAGAATAGTAAATTAGAAATCCAACAAGAAAGATTCAGGTTATATATTAGCCAAAATTTATAGTAATTATATTGAAGCACTAGAATAGCTTGCCTAGGGAGTTTGTAGAGTCTGTCACTGTCAGATGATTTTTTTCTGAGGAGTGGCGTAGGTAAAGCGTCCCCTTGGGAAAAGGGATGTACTGATTGACCAGTAGAAGACTTGTTCAGCTGTCGTTATTAATCTGGTTTCTGAAGAAAACAGATCTTAGGGGAACAAACTTTCTGCCATGCCCTAAAATAGTAGGCCAGTTTTAACTCTATTTAAAAGAGCAATTTCAAAAGTAAGTTTCTACAACTTCTGTTTGACTGGGAAAAGGGAAAAAGACTCAAATTAGTGCCTGCAAAAGAGAAGGCAGTCAGAGCATATGCCAGCCAGCAAATGTGCATTTGTGAACTGCTGAGCATGTCTGTAGCTCTGGAACGAGTGTAGTGCGTGCTGCTGCTTGTTCGGTGGGGACTGTCATCGAAGACTGCACGAGCCGGCACGGTGGTGGTGCAGCAAAGCAACAAAGAACACGACTCCAGAGCACCTCTTTTCTTCTGCACCTGGAATTATAGTTCTGTGACTTTGCAGGTGTTAGGAGTTAGGAATATGATTCAAGAGCAACTGGATGTAAACTAAAAATGTTCTTTAGCTGATTTTACTGGAATTGAAGTTAAGCGAGTTAGACTTTTTTGTTAGCTAATACTTATTTTTTTAAATCTCCTGCTGTAGACTTGAAAATGATAAGACGAGAACTTCATTTTAGGTGAAACCCATGCTTTCTTTTTAATTTTGTTTATGGTATTCTGTGTGTATTAGATGTGATGGTGGCTTTATTTTTAGGCTTTACCTAAACATAGGTTTTTAACTATAATGGGCCAACATGGAGGAAATTGCATAATCATTGGTTAAGAATGATACTTACCAATAAAGCTAGATATAAAAAACATTTGTACATCTGTAAAGAAAATTTCTAAAAGATGATGTAGATATGGTTTTCTGTCCATCTTTGTTAAATCAAGACACCTAAAGCGATGCATTTCTAGAACTAGATTACATTTGATATTTGAAACCATTGGTCCTTGGTAAAATTACTTTGCAGAGCATCCGGAATATTTCTATTCTCTAAAGAACATTGCTTATTATGAGTCATTACATGCTGCTATGTATAATAACAGGCATCTGAGATGAAAAATAACTACAGAATGTTGGAAAGATGTATTTGATCCCCATTCTAATTGTAGATATTTCTTGCATATGCATAAATTTCTTTCTGTATTTGAAAATATAGGGTGGTAGGCTTTGGGAGGATAATAGCACACCTTCTGTGAGATTGTGAATCTGGCCCTTGCTCTCATAGTTTGCAAAACCTGTGACAATGAAGCTGCTCATTTTTTATTTGCAACTGTATTTCTTGGAAAGGGAACTGTAGAAATATGTATTTAAAAAAAACTTTCAATATTGCTGCAAGATATTAACCAGTGAAATGTAAAATGTATGTGTTTATTTTTACTTGCCTGAGGCTGTTAGATCTCCGTTAGGCACGTATCTTTTTGTGGTTTTGAAATTCTTTGCAGTCAGTTTCACACCCAAGACTGTCACCTCGCCCGGGAAGTGACAGGCCCCTGTGATAGATGGGAGTGCGAGAGACCCTCAATCCTACATGAGGGCGTTAGAACTGTCATGGTCTGATCAACATGTCCAGACATTTTCAGCTATAATTGGTTATTTAATAGATATGGGAGCACAAGAGAATGCTGTTCAGGGCTATGTTTTAAAATGGTATTTGAGAATTTAGCCTCCCTTAATTTTTAAGGAACTTCTGATTTGTGAACAACTTCCCCTACCATGGTTTACAGAAGCAACTGTTTGTATTTATTCAGAAATTTAGTCTCTCTGTAGATACAGAAATCGGTCTTTCTTACCACTTCGGAGTTCATATGCTATGAAGGTATTAGGTACGACACACGTTATATGAATGCTTACTTGGTGTCTCTACTTCCCTCAAGCTTACCTTAAGATCGCTTCAAAGAGGATATTATTCTGCATTATAAGACATATAACTATGAAGAAAGAGCATCACTTTATATTTTTTGACTATGTATTGCCAGCCTCCTAGAGCAAGTCTCTTGAGCAAGTCTCTTAAGCAAGTCCATGACGCAGTGAAGGTTGTTAGTAAAGAGGTTGACATGGAATAATATGCTATGGATCCTATATTAAGATAATATTTTGTGGATATTATCTTTGCCACGAGCCTGCTTCTTGGAATTCACTGAAGCCTTATAGATCTGTATCTTTTTAAAAATGTCTTCAGTATCCTAACATATGTTCGGGAATAACTTATTCTTTACCTGTCAATATTTAGGTAATATAAGAAGGTGATTTCATGTTACAGTGTTCTTTATGAGTAGTTTTTCTTGGATTGTTCCAATTATTGATACTAAAATCTATTTTATGATATTTCATTCAACTATCTGTTTTTGGTGGCTAAGATTAGAAATGAGAAAAGATACCTTGCCTAGTATTGTACAGGTAGGAATCTGGCTCATTATAAAAAAAAAGGTACCTATGAATTAAAATTGTTCTTAGTAAAATAAAAATAGGACCGTAATGACACTTGTTGCATTTAAGGTTCTTATTTGATGTTGGTGGTGACCTACAAGTCTCTTCCTCAGGAGATGTACAAAATTACTGTGTCCATTTTGAAATCAGTTTGCAAACACTGTTGCTTAGATATGGTTTTAGGCGGGAAGTTGTTACTGCCTTATGGTCAGGTCCCTAGGTGAAGGTTCTGTATTGTGATAATCGATAGTAAAACTAACTTGAAACTAACTCTCAGAAATCATTTGTGCATCTGGCAGGGGTGGTGTGGAGGAGAGTGGTTCAGTTGTGCTTATTCCTTCACAAACAGAAGAAACAAATGTGCTGAGTTGAAACACCACCAAATGGGATTCTGCCAGTACAGCTCCTCTTTGTAACAGTGCAATTGTAATGCTCTTTTAATAGTTTTATTAACTTCTGCTAAGATTGCTATCCTTTTAAAAGGAATTACTAAGTATCACCAGAACATGCTACACAAGACTTAATGTGGAGTGCCTTTCATTGGGTATCTTGGTTACCATGTAATTGATAAAAGTTCATTCCACTTAAAGTAGTTTTTCTTAAGAAGAGATTTTTTTGAGAGACAAAAAACTGAATTCCAGAGAAGTCTAATTCCAATTCTTTTGTTATTTAAGATATGTTTTATTAAAATTTTACAATAGAAGTATTATGGAAAGAATTTCATAATAGTTTTGGGGCCTTAGTTACACAGTTTTATTTTCTAATACAACAAAGCAATGATCTGGTTTGGTATTTTTAGGAATGATATAATACATTTATTCATTACAGTTAATTGTCATTGATATGCAATTGCAAGCCGAAATGATGGGAATGGTAAATGTATTTGAATTGGGGAAAGGATCACCATTGTATTTTTAAAGCAATGTTCTTCTAGAAGAAACATTTGAAATACAAAATTGAGTAGTTCATTTACATTGGTTCAGGGATATGGTTAAAAGGAAAAGCAATAAGTGAGGGTACTGAATGGTATACTTACAAAAAATGAAAAGTTAATGTAAATTGACTGAGGCCATAGTTAACAATACTAATTGTTTTCTGTTTTTCAATTTTAATGTGGTTCAGTTTAAATTATTTATGCATACAACTGGATCCCTCTTGAATTACTGAAATGTGATTGAAATATGAAACAAGCACTTAGACCCCTAAAAATCTGGAAGAAGGGGCTCAGGTGCTCACTCACTGTGGAATTTATATTTTAAATTAACTTTTCTATACTAAGTTACAGATTTTGGTGTTTAAATCTTCTTTTCCAATATTTAAACAAAGCCTTTGCATATGTAAACATCACTTTAAGGAAAATGAAATTTAACAGTAGTGTTTAGTTTTCATGGTAACAAATCTCTCTAACATACTGTAAGTGCCCTGGTAGAGACGTGTGCTGCTCATTGTTGTTTGCCTTGTATATTCAAACAATACTTGACTTCTGGGAGCAAAAATAAAGTCTTAATTGCTTTATTTTAATATACTGAGGATATGAAATGAAATAAAATGCTAAGGCTGTATTACAAACTGCTTATGAATAAAAAATCAGATTATTTCACCATAAAATCTAATTATTTTTCACTGGAGTGTCACATATTATGAAGATACGGACTTTTCATAATTGGATTTCCAGTTCAAATCCAAGCCCGACTGGTTTTGGTCATGACTAAAACTAGTTACTGCGTAATAGCTGATTTGTTGATTTTATCTTTGCTCTTACATGCAAGGACCAAAGTGAAATCTTTGTCAGCAGGGAGACTATGGTCTGACAGACTACTGAAACTATAGTCTCATCAGTCCTCAGGAGAAGTGTCACGGTCTTGAAAAGCAGCTGCTATTGGCCTTTTCTGCCTTGTCCCAGAAAGGTTCTTTGGAGCTGGTGGTGTTCCCTCCTACCCCACCCATGGTACTTTGTGTCCGTAGCACCAGCTCATTTTCTATTAGATTGCTGAACAATTGTCAAATGATAACACCTTCACTCCTGGCAAGTAAGGACTCTTCTGGCCTCCTGAAGGCAAGGAACTGATGTTCCCTGGTGGCAGCAATCCTTCTGGAAACCGGCCTATAATGACTTATGTACCGTGGGTTTTTTATGCCAGTGGAACACAAATCGTTTTATAGACTGATATTTAGACAGTGAAGGTGAATCAAGACTAAGAATGTTTTCATATAACATTGCAAAAGTATTCATTTCTCGATAAACACAGTGTACTTTCTTGCTGTGGAGTTTGGCCAGGCTCTTTTAAAGCTGTTTGGGGGAAAAAGCACAGTGCAATTTTTTGTACTCAAATACTTTCACATCTTATCTGAAAGAGTGCTTTTTTGGTGTCCTTTTGCTCCTCCTTTCTTTTCCCTAATGGTTACTCCTCTCTTCCCTATTTCTACTCTCTTTGTAAGTGCTCTAAGATTTCTCAACCAACATACTAAATTAAAGGAGTATTACAAAAGTTTGCAGGTCTAGCATAGAATTTTGTAACTTAAAACACAGGCTAAAACATGCTGAGATGATAGTAATATTACCCTATACTCAGCTGACAGATTCAGTTTACATGTCTTTAATATACCTTGTGACATTTTTCTGTATTTGTTTACAAAATTTTTATTATCTGGGGTTTGTACAGTCCAGATAAGTGCTGTATATTATAAATGATGCAAAGCAGATCAGCCAGTCAGATACTTAGTTTATTGCACATCCTAGGGAGCTTTTATTTTTGCAGGAATGCTTCCCTCAAAAGCTAGAAAGCAAACAAGCATTACAAACCTGCAAAATGCTTCTGTAGCACCTGTAAACAAATTGTTCTCTTGAAGTAATAGAGCAAAAATTGAGACTGTCTGCTGTGATTTAAATCTGTCAAGAGCAATTTCCACAAGTTTCCACAGGTTAACAAGTAAAAGAACAAACAAGAAAAGGAGAAATATCCATATATATACAATGTTTTTAAAAATCCAGTCACGTACCTCAGTATAACTTGTTCATGTGAGAAGTCTTTGTGTATATCATACTTCAAAATAGAATTAAATTCTCTACACTTTCAAAGTATACTGACATTTTTAAAAGTTTGGTTAAGGTATTTAACTCTTAGCTAATTTTGTAAAAGTGCATACAGCTGTGACATCTCTCAGCTGTTTATATATGCATTTTTCAAGCCCTTAGCCTAAGGAATTGGCTCAGATTCTCTTTGTAGTTCTAAAAGTGTAAGAATATATTTAAAAAAGTGCTCTTAATAGTAAAGAGATTCCCAAGCTTATTTCTTCACCCTTCATGTAAAAATTGTTGCTATAGTATGAGGCATTCATGCACTGGCTTGAACCAGGCAGATAAAATACTCAGGAAAAGCAGCACATACCCATGTATATAACAGTATTAGGGGAAAATACCCCAGATGTGTGTTTCAGCATAGATCACAGTGTTGGTTAATGTGAAGGTGTCATCCTTGGTTTTGTCATGCAAATCCTTAAGGTAAGAGAAGGGAACATATGAGTGGGGGAAAGACTGGGCCAATTTTCGAAGGAGTGGGGAAGAGAACATAAACTGGTATAATGTCTAAGTGAATTTCTGCAGTATTTTGGAAGCCACTTAATAAGGCCACATTATTCTAATCACTTTGCTCTGTAAGGTGCAAATATATGTCCATACAGAGAGAGTGTAAGAGGCATTCATAGTGGATTCTATGCCAGAAAAGGTTATAGATTTTCCAGTGGGAATGAAGAATCTTTTCTTTCTTCACCTTTCACTGTTCCCTGTTTCTTGGTCTAACCAGATATTTCTTTTGACTGTTCACTCATTTACCTATCCTTACTAGAGCAGAGCTCTGCTTTTGTAAACCTCAGACAAAGTTATCAAAAATTGGTTTAAATTAGAAAGAGAAATCCATTTAAAAAACATTGTAGGTTTTTCTGGTTATTAGAGCATTAATTTAAAAATAATCTGCAGCTGTTTGCTCTCTATTCAAGCATTAAATTTTTTAATAATAAGCAATTTAAAGGTCCATATGATTCCCCCAGTGTTAGGTGGTCCTTCATCTTTTATATTGCCATCCTGTGCAAATTTAACATTACTCCCTGTGCAAAAATCAAAATGTAAGATGATTAGGAAAACATAAATATGTATTCCTCATTTACCAACCTTTTGTTGTTCTTTAGTATGATTTCTAGTTAATGTAATATGCAGACTTGGTCTTTTAGAGCTTTTGGAAGAGAAGCTTGGAGACAATCTGCCATATTTCCTCTCCAGTTCTTGGTTAGTATATTGAAAGGTTTGCTTCATAAGAGGGGTGAAATATTTTGAAGAAAAGGGATGGAAAGGGAACATCTTGAATACATTTTGTACTTCAGTTCAAAACTCACTACGGTTATGTATGTATATGGTCAGCCACACATTACTAATACAGCTGTAAGTGATACAGGATTATTGAATAACTACTAAATTATACCTCAATCTTCACTTCTGTAAAAACTTGTACATTATGGTATCCCAGGAAGGCTGTGTTAAATGCCACTGATCTGTTGAGATTAAAGACCTCTGTGGCAATCTGGCAGTTCCTGAACAAACACTTAAGTTTTGGTACTGAAGATTTTTATTGCTGTCATTTGTGGCAGGTTACTTGTAAAGTTAAATTTTGCATTATTTTGGATTTCTGCGGAATTGTATTATTCCAAACATTATGAAAAATAGTAATCAGGGTAGAGATGAAATAGTTGTTATTACTTTTTGAAGATCATCCTTGGAAAAAATCCTGCTCAAATCAAGTGTATTGTACTTGGAATTTTTGACATGCAGTCAGTTGCTAAATGGTGGTTTTCATCCAAACGTGCAGCAATTTGAAAGATATGTTCCCTTGAGCTCCAGTATAGGAGGCTTTGGCAACTTTTTCTTCTGCTGCTCCTGCTGTCTGTTGTTGACTAAACTTCTGTGATTCTTGCCTTTCCAGCTTCCCTTTTGTCTTGCAAACTAATCAGTTTGCTGAAGAGAAGCCTCTGGATCTTCTGCCGGTCTTGCTGTTGTTGTTCTCCCTGGAGCAGCACTGCCAATTTTTGCTATGCCACCAGAGTGTATTCAGACTTATTTTGGTCTCAGAAATCTACACAGGCTGCAAAAGTGCCGGAAATAAAGATGAAGAGAAGCTGAAGGGGCTTTGCTGGCACTATTATTTGTTTATAGAGTTGTGTGGGGTTTTTGTTCCTTTTTAAAGAAAGGAACACCCTAGTAGTAGTAAAGTACTTTAAGAACAGCATAGACAAAAAGAGTAAGAAAAGGAAGGCTGAGAATATTTGGGACAGATCTAAGTTTAATTGGACTCATTCTGTATTGTATTCCATAACTACTGTATTGCGAAAAACACAACCAAGCTTGAAAATATTTGTATATATTCTTAGCCTTGGCGCTGGGTTAAGTGATTCTTCTATTTGGTCAAAAAAATTATAGCAGAGACCTCTTTACTATTGCTGTGTAGTTTATTTCCATTTTTGCCAGGATACACACAGAGGAAGCTTCTAGCTGCCATCTGGCAATTTGAGCTGACAATGTCAATGCCAGCAAAAGAGGCTGTATGTGCCAAAGCTGGGGCTCGAAGCTTGGTCAGAGCATACCGACACCTGTGGAGAAGGCTACTCTGATTCAGCTGTATCAGCTACTCCATGACATTTGGAAGTATCTTAAATTTTCCACCTTTTGGAACAATTCTTTTCAGTTTCATTGGAATAGAAAGTTTGTTTTCTTTCATAGTTTATGAATGTCAGGAGAGCTTTTAAAGTGGAGACTTTAGAACTATAAGTATTGTTCCTAATACTACAATTTTTATTACTTTTCAACATCTTTTTACAAATTGAATTCATTCATCACAAATTTCATGTCAAAAAAGTTACTGTAATAAGAGTAATGAGAGGAAATGGGTAAGCTTTTTGTGCCTGTTCCCAGCCAAATGTATTTGAATATTATTTTAGTGTGTAATTGAATTGTTCTAGTCAATATATTAATGATACAGCTGAGATGGATTTTATTACTTGGTGCTATCTGTTGGTAAGTCTGCATCAACTCTAATTTGGTTAGCATTTTTCCTTTAGCTGCACAAGGAAGAAGTGCATGTTTTAGGAATGAGGTATTGATCTACATGGAGTTTATGTCCTCTTATGATGCTTTAGGTGCATGCACAATAAAAGTAGGCCATTTACCAATGGGTTTTAGGGTTTTCTGTATTTCTTCTCAGAATAGTGTCTGGGCATGTAGCAGCAATTAGTATCCTTGAAGCTCTGCAAAGTAGTTGAGATTTCTATCTGTTGTTGAAATCAGCAGGAGTAGATGCCTAAATGGTTTTGAGGATTCACGGGTTATACGCTTAGACTGGATTGATATAATTGTCTTACAGCTTGTCTAAAAATGCTAAGCAGTTAAATGTCCAGCTTCTATTTAAAATCAGTTATCATCATATGATATCATACTGAGGAGGTTAATTTTCTGATTATCTAGTATCTTAATCACCTTACTGTTTTCTAAATTAAAATATAATTTCCAGAGCAGCAGGAAAAAAAGGCTTGGGCATAGCATAAGGCTTTGCTTTGCAGTTAAACAGATTAAATGGCTTGTTGCCACTGAAAGGTTTCCAATTTTTTGCCCCTATTTTTCCCTTCTCCTTCTGTTCTTTACAGAAACCAATTCATTTTTCTGGTGGTGGTGTTTTTTTGCTGGCTTGCTTAGAACAGCATCACCATAGGGCCAAACATATGCTGGTTGGTGCAAGGGAAGCTGCAATGTGTGTCAAGGAAAAGGATCATCTCTGTGGCTGCTAGCTGTTAGATGAGTATACAAGTGACATGAAACCTCATTCTTGTTTGCTATTCCCTGTATGGTAGGTGACAATTTTGGGGGGAAAGTCAAGTTTGTGATTATTTCTTAGACTTCTAAAAGCCTGTCTACAGTTGAAGAGTGTTTAAGCAAATTGAACCAATGGTGAGAGTTGAGCCTCGCTGGAAAGTGGTCTTCTTACCAACCAGTATTTTTCTTCTAAGATTTTCTTCTGAACTTTGCATGTTTAGAAGTTTTGCCTGGTCCTATTCAAAAAATACAGCAAGGCATGCCTTGTTTCTGTTTCTTTGTACTTAGAAAGCTGAAATTCTGGTGTTGTGATGTAAAGATTTAATGCTGTATGAATCATTGCATTTTACCTTTCTATTAAGGGGTGCACAGAAGTTACAAATATGGACACACTATATAACAGTATAAAAACATATGTTATATAGAGAACTTCTGTTCAGTCACTGTACTGTCTTCTCTGTAGATCTTTGAACTGCTCCTCTCAGTTATTACTTTGGCTGCTGGTTTTTTTTCCTGAGGAATATCTAGGTAATTCTGTGCTGTTTTATTTCAGTGTCCTTCATAAAACAACACTATAACTTAACATTTTTATGCCCTAAATTAAAAAGAAGAAAACTGAGCTCTTATAAAAACATCGCTCTTTTGCATTTCAGTGGTGATGGTGATTTATTTTCTGCTTTCTTTACATTTCATTTTCTGACTCAGAATAGAGTAATTTTTGGAGAGAAGATACTCATCAATTTAATAGAAGCCTCCAAAAAAAAGTCATTAAGGCAGTACTAAGGTCACAGGAACATACAAATAGTGTGAGTTTATAAGCCTTGGAGGGGAAGGGAGGAACAAACCACATTGTTTAATTTAAGCTTGTGGAAATGTGGAGTTAGGATCCCCCTTCTCAAACAGGGCACTAACCAGCTTTAATTATGTTCTTGCAGCATATCATTTCCCCTTCTTTGCAGGAAAATGTGGTTATGTGCCGTAGAAGATATTTCACATATGAGATGTCATCGCTGTGTATACCAGACGTTGCAGAGAATAGCAAAGTAGAAGTGTCAAGCTGAACTTTCATTGCACTCAAAGAGGAAGAGAGGGTGCTATAACCTGACTCAAAAGATGAGGCAACAAAAAACTTGTGTAATAGCAACCCCTCAGCGAAGCGGCGTGTGAGACTCAGTAACAGGCACAGGACTACTGAAAGCACCAGAAGTGTTTGGACACACTAATTTTCTAGCTGGTGTATTGGTAGCTGAACGTAGAGTAGGTGTTTGTATAACACGCTTTTAAATTTTAAATTTGTTTTCTTTTAAATGTTTTTGTTCTGAATAATAATTTGCTTTAAGAAGGTATTTGGTCTCTAGGTTATCCTGACAGAACAGTGTAGTCTTTTTATTGAAATTCATCAGCTGTATGTATTTAACATAAAGCTTTTTCGACTTCTGAAAAAAGGATAAGCATGCATTTAATTGTGAGAATAATAGAATGATGTTTGTTACATGTTACTGAGCATTACTTATGTACAGGAACATAATTCTGAATGTGCCCTGTTTTTATCCATAACACAAAAGATGGTCTTTATAACAGCTAAAGAATTGTCAATGTGATTACAGTAAACTTCCAAAATTGATCTGGAGGCAGAGAATATTTCTTCAGGAAGGGGCTGGAAGCTTGCAGACTGCATTAGGATTTCCTCTAAGGAAAATACAGGGGGACAAAAGGTATAGCTTGTAATGGAAGTGTTAGGAGCCTTTTCCCAAGTGGGCAGCAATGGTTGTTATCACAGAAAAAAAAAACCACTTTAAAAAGGTGTTAAATCCCTTTAAGTGCAGTTACTTTGAGTAAAAAGTGCAGGGCTTCTCCCCACCCAGTTTTACGGTGGGAAATATCTGGTGCCAAATACTGCCTTTGGTGCCTGCAGCTTGAAAATGGAAGCACAACAACAAAAAATTTAAGGTGTTTGTATGACAGCTAAGGGTAGAAATGAAAGATAGAAGAATGAAATGATAGATGAGGAAGATGAGACAGCTCTATGACTAAGATGATTTAGGGAATCTGCAATAAAAAGGCAATCTGCAACTTAATGCAGAAATGTAAGTAAGTTTGGGGGACCACAGAGGAGAAGTGTGGATCAGGTGTTTGGGACTCTTGTGTTGTGTGATTAGAAATGAGCTGTAACAATTCTGTTTGCTTGAATACCAACAGGTGGAAGTTTGCAAGCATTCACTCTAAATCTGAAGTGAGAAACAGAAGATCTGCCAGCAGAGAGATTTTTGTCCAGATCCAAAAAGCTTTTTTCAGAAATGCTATTTTGCTCAAACTACTCTTGTGCTCATGCTATTGTTCCCATGGTGAAAACCCTTAGAAATACATGCTAAGTGGAGCAGCACTTAAAATGAGAAAGATGGCAGTGCATGTCTTTTTTCTACATAACTGGAATAAATGTTCTAC
This sequence comes from Casuarius casuarius, assembly GCA_003342895.1. Lineage (NCBI taxonomy): Eukaryota > Metazoa > Chordata > Aves > Casuariiformes > Casuariidae > Casuarius > Casuarius casuarius. The sequence continues at coordinate 1,000,245 of PTFA01000009.1, read as the reverse complement.
ATAATTTTCCACATAGCATATAAATGCCTAAGAATACATGGAAGCTAGAAAGAGAATAACAGAGTAAAAGTTTGGTAAGAATGTGCAGATGACTATGAACCCTAAGTAAATAGGGAATGAGGCAGAGGTACGGGTTGTAGATGAGAAAAAAATTTAAGGAGATGGAAAATTATTGTGATTCAGAATTTCAGAGGACACAAAGAAAGCTATAGTTAAAATTGCATGTGAAGAACATAAGGGCATTCTTATATTGTAAAGTCAACAGCGAATGAGAGAGGACTTCTGATAAAAGTAGAATACTGGCAAAGGAAATTTAATATGCCTACAGCTATCCAATTGGGTTTACTGTAAAGAAGGATGTGATAAGGTGGCTTGCAATACTAAAGCTTTTACTAATGTCATAGAGAAGGATGCCAGCAAGATCAGGTAGAATACAGCTGTTTACATTAAAAAAAAAAAAAAAAAAAAAAAAAAAAAACTTATTTTTTATTACAAATGGGAGTGAAATTCATATTTATAGTTGATTGATTTTATCTTTGTGGAGGAGGTTGTTACTGTGGAAAAGGGAGAGACATACCTGCTCAGGCGCATGCAAAGGACAGTTAAAAATAATTTTCTGACCAGTAATTCGGAGCTCAAGGGAGAGCTCTAATGAATGAGATTAGAACCATTGTAGATTCTCAAGAACTAGGAAAGTTATTAGAAAATGCCTTTGCTGGAGGAGGAAATGGAGGAAGCAAGGGCAATGGCTTAAGAAAAAATGGTAGTCAAATAAAAACTCGAGAGGAAGAAATGTTTCTATAAAATTGGACAATATCTCTTGTTTGCATGATGTCAGATAATGATTGTGTACAAAATACAGTGGTAAGGGAAAAATATAAAATACCAGCATTTGTGATTTGGCCAAGATATTATAAAGTAGCTGTTGCTGTGGTTTAGACTAGACAGGAGAAAGGAAGGACTAAAAACTGTATGCACCCACCTGGAGATGTAATGTCAAGAGGTGACTGGATAAGACTATTATTGAGTAGGAACATGGACAGATTTTTTTCAGGTGATTTTGAAAAATGAAGTAGCACCTTATGTGAGTATTTTCTTATACATTTGTAGCATTGCCTTATCAGAGATGGGACAGTGAGCTTAAAGATCTGAGCTGGTTTTAAGTCGAAGTGCTGAGGAGAATCTGAGCTGTAGAAAATGGAGCAGCAGGCCTCAGATCAGCTTTGGCTGAGCAGTTTTGTTCAATTGCCAAAACCAAAGAGCAGTGCTTACAACGTGGCGTAACTTTTGGGTATCACGGTTGGGGGTTTTACAGCCTAGAAGCAGATCGGCACAGGAATTGTTCGTTTTGCTTGCTTCATATATAGGCTTTCTGCTGTCTGCAGCGTGAACGTTAATCCTGGAAAGTGCGAGATACCCTGCCTATCTTGTGCTAAATGGTGGCTAGAGAAAACATGTTTTCTATTTGTACTTTGTTATTTCTAAACTACTCGGAGACTTCTCCTTTATTGTTAATGCCAGTTTTGGTTTTAAAGAGAGTGTTTTAAGTTTAGTTTTGTGTTGCTTAGCATTAAGAACTTCGAAGATCTTTCTCCATCTTGGCTTTCATATCTAGTTGGCTAAAGCTTGTACTGTACTCAGTAGCCTGAAAGGGATTCCGTAGCCTGTGAAAACTTTCTGCATTTCAAGGAGTAATAGTTGAGAGGTCAGTTAAGATCCCTGAGGACCCAAGGAAAGTAATTTTTCCATTCTTGGCTGGCAGCATAAACTGCAGGCATTTTCAGATATTTCTTAAAATTGTGTAAATAAATTATTAGCACTGAAACTCTGAAAACCTGAACATGTCGTACATTCCTACTCCTGTTGTTAGAGGAGGTATATTCATGGGCTATTTGAAATACTGTATCTTTGAGGAGAAAAATACCAACACTTCCAGTGAAAAGGATTAATTGCAGCTAGACTATTTGCTTGAGAGGCATGGTTGTTAATTTTCAGCTGAAATTCTCTTTGGGCATGGTAATCTCCCATGTATGGTTTTTACAGTCTCATGAAGAGAAGGTGCTATGAGGTAAAGTTTCCTTCTCTGGCATTTCAGAAGTTTTACGGAACAAGTTGGAGGCGACATCAATTGCTTTCCCCTGGTGAGCGTACACGTTTATGTGCACAGGGTCCTCAGTGCAGCGTGAAAGTAGGTATCTGCAGGGAGCCGTGACTTGCCAGTCTCAGCTGGTGAGGAGTGAGCGTAGTAGCGGTGAATGCAGTTTCATTTCACTGACGGAGCTGGACCACAGAGCTGTGCTCTCCAGATTGTAATAGAAAACAGAATTAAAAAATGAGGCCTGAAATGGACACAGATATGGCTAATGCGTGAGTCTGCAAATGGGACAATTAAAAAGTGTATCCTGGAATTACTTCTCCCAGCAGATTTTGTTTTGTATGGCCCCTTAGTATGTTAGAAGGAGATTCTCTCTAACTTTAGAAGGCAATATTATTTAATAGTTATGATACTTCTATGTAACATTTCAGAATATATAACAACAGGATTTGTGCCTGTTATGCCAGTCTCTGTGCCTGTATCTTCTGAGAGTGTTTTTCCCTAAAGAATAGAAACTAGAAATGGGATGGGAAGGTGAAGGATGAGGAAAAGACATTATTTTATATCCACTTTTTAGATGGGAAACCAAAATATAGAAAAAGTCTGCAAGCATGTAGCTTGTCAATTATTTGCCCAGGGAGATGATGTAAACCTAGAAATAAAATTAGGTCTCTTGAATCCCTGAGCATACCTTAAGCATAAAATTGTCGGTCTTTGACTTAGTGCTGTGCTTTGTACATGTTTCCTGTTTAAAAATTCAGCCAGAAACCAAGAACACCAGGGACTGCAAAGTTGGTACTTCTTTTTAATCGTTTTTTTGTACCATGATATTTTAGACTCCAGCATAAGTTACCAGAGCACTGAACGTACCTCTTGCGGTGAGTCTCTGGAAGCTGGTTGGGATGTAGCTCTGAAGAAGGCAAAGTTCCTTTGAAAGATGGTTTACTGCTTTTTAAATTATTCTGTTGACACAGGAAGAAGCTATTTATAAATTTAGTTTTTAAATTACTAACTTTTATTTTTAACTCAAGTTCCCTCTAGGACATCACTGTAGGATGCTACAGGGCTACTGCATCCTTAGAGACCCTCTAACCTGAAGGAATTGTGAAGTGCTCTGGAGTTTATTTCTGTGCTGTGGAAAGGTCTGCAAACCAAACAGCCTGTTGTTCAATTGGAAAAATAGGTTATGAGTAAGGAAATGCTGTTCCTGCACAGCTCCTACTGTTAGATTTCACTTCAACTAAAAGAGAAGACAAATATTTGGATTGGTTTTTTTTTGGGGGGGGGGAGGGGGATGTTATTTTCTTAAAGTTTTAACTGAGAGCTCTCTGGAGAATAAGCTTTAAAGTTATTGCCTAGTATAGCCTGGAACTCTGGTTACAGATATCCACAGAACATCCACATAGTTACACTGTGAATAGGAACACAGTTTCAGCTTTGGAAAAGTCCAAATTTTTTTTAGTACTCACCCTTTCTTTTCTGTTTTTTCATGCCCTTCCCTCCTCCTTCCCATTGGCATATGTTTCAAGCTGGATTCAAACATCTGTTTGTGTCAGTATGAGACTTTGAACCTTAGTCCATTTGTACATTCAATGTTCATATGTTCTTTGAGCATCTTTTGGGAAAGCACTCCTATTGTGGATGATCTTTCCAACAAGATGTTGTAGTATATGGAGATAGCCATTTAGCTTCTTGTAGTGTATTAAATCTGTGCAAGTCCAGGATGAGAATTTTATTCTCTTTAAATTTTGTATGCTTCTAGGTTCTGTATGCTCCAAGGCAGAGTTCTTTGCAGTATCTACCTCTCAGCCTGTTTTTCCCCACCAGTATCTTCCTCCCCTTACTTCCAGATTGTCTTTTTAGCTTTTCCAAAACCTTTTTTATACCTATTATCTTCCCTAGGAATGTCCTGTGAATTAGAACAGGCTAATTCAACCTGATCAGATAGTTTATTGATTTTTGCCAGATAGTTTGGGGTGTTTTATCTTGCTCTGTTGTAGATTTCTGGTACTGCCTCTGTAAGCATTAGGCTCATGGCCACTGTCTGAAATCTGGTGTTTTTATCCATTTTTAACTGCTCACTAGCTGTACATTTACTGTCTGAATGCACAGTGGTGTATTGATATAGAGCAATCATCAAAATCAAAAAAGTAAATGCCTATGTTCTTTATAGACATCTTGTGCTGTGGCTAATGATGAATGAACAGCTGATAAAAGCTTTGAAATTAAGGCAGTGCCAAAGTACATAGATTTAGAGTGAAATTGCAAGTTGTCCTGGTTTGGTCTGTAATTGAGCAGAAAGAATTGTCTTTGGAAGGACAGAAAGAACAAAAAGCTGTTGTGTATTATAGTGTAATTCTATTTTGAAAAGGGAGCTCCAAAAAGACAAATGGAATTTAGTTCCATTTCAAAATTGAGTTGCTTGTGGAGGGCTAAGAGTAATAAAAAGCAATACAATCTTTTACTTGCATTCCTACTAAGGACGTATGATTTTGAATGCAAACAAAGAACAGATCTATTGGGTAAACAATTGCTGGTTTTTAGAGTAAAACTCATTTTAGGTCCCCATGCTATTGGTCCTAACCCACATAAGTTTTCTTTGTCGAGAGAGCATGCACTAGATTTCAAGAAATGAATAAAATCTTGCGGTTTTGATATCCCTCACATAAGCACAATCTTTAAGTTGTGTAACTTAGGAGTCATGATAAAATACCTCCCTTCTTCACCTCTTCCTGTTCTAAGAAATTGACTGAATGATTGTGATAGAAATCTGTGGATACTTCTGAAACTGTTTAAGATGTAAAATGTAAAAAGTGACTCATGAAATGAAGAACTTGAATAATATTGAGAACTAAAGAAATGCCTGTAATCAGTACTAGTATTAATACAAATTTTTCTGTGATTGTAAAAAAAATATTTATCCACATCTTTAATTGTATGAAAAGATGTTTGTGTTGATATAGTAGACTTCTGTAAGGTACCTGAATGGGCAATTGTAGCTTTATTAAGCAATTATTATACAAGGGAAACCTAAGTAATATTGCTAATATGGTAAATTTTGACATAAAGCCTTAAACAGCAAATCATCAAATGTTTTCAAGGGGTCTTTCGGAGATCCATTTTTTGCCATAAGCTATTTAATGTTCTTTTGCATGACTTGAAATAAATCTCAAGTCATTTAACTTCATTAAAGATGAAGTTTACCTGTGCCACATTGGAGAAGTGTTAACTTATAAAGGGACTAGGTAATGGATGTGGAGAAGTAAGTCTGAATCACATGGTAAACTAAATGTAAATAAAAATACTTTTTACTACAGTCACTGTTAAAGTTATCCAGAAGTATTTATACAGAGCAGAGTTCGCTACTGGAATAGAATGATTCTAAAAATGAGTTGAAAATAACAAATGGTGAACAAAATGTTGCATTGCTCTACTAAAGAGTTATGCAGTGCTTACAGGTTTAAGGCCGGGAATATTGAGGAAAGTTAAGAAAGTTTTATTATTTTTGTATATGATGGTGGTGTGATGAGGGTAAAGAATATGGGAATAGCAAAAAAAAAAAAAAAAAAAAAAGAGAGAGAGAGAGAAAAATATGTTCCATTATACACTGTTTAGTTTCACAAATTTAATTAGTGTCTCCATCATTGGCTTTAATTATCTGCAGAGGGAACAAAATATGTTCCTAAGAGAACTGTTCACTTAGCAGACAAAAGTAGAAAATCCAGTAAAAGTAAATTGAATCTAAGGACATTTTGGATTAGAAAATAGAGTTGTTTTAACACTAAGTTTAACCATCTGACTAAATACAGGCAGTTACAGTAAATTCTTCAATTTTGGAAAAGATTCCAACAATCTCTAAATCATGGCTGGTTTTCTTTGAAGCTATGGCTAGTTCAAATAGAAATTAATTCAAGAACGTGCAAGAGGTAGCCTGGCTTTATGGGGTCCAAAATAAATTACAGAAATTGTCTGTTCTGACTTTATAATCTGTGCCTTGATGAATTTAGGACAGACTGGCTTGCTTGCACCTTAAGGCAGTTTTGGCAATCTCCTGTTTCACTGCCTGTATGTTTGTGAAGTCGGTATGACTGCGCTTCGCTTGCCTTTTCTGTGGTATCTACTTCCTAGAATGCTGAAAATCTCTGCTGAATTGCAGCATTAGCTAATCACTATTTTGTATACCAGCTATTTGTTAACAGCTATTGTAAGCAATTAGTCAGCTTTTTGGTACAGAGAGCCTGTTACTCTTCAGTATTGGCAAGCTGAGTGCTTTGTACCTGCACTCCAAAACCTATGTCAGGGTAGTCTTATGGCTTTTTCATTATTAATGATTCTGTGGAGCTTGGAATAACAGTTGCTACTTAATAAATTGTCCTGAAGCTGAATCAGTATGATTAAATGCAAAGAGGAGTAATATGGACAGCACCTATAAAGAGTAATTGCAAATAAATCAATAACTAATGGTCCCTGAATGTGTTTACTAGTTCATTATAGTGATATATGAACCTTTATAAACCCTATGTGCTTATAAGTTATTGAGATGATTACAATATGAACAGTAGGATATGTGAAAAGTTAACATATACTGACAGTATAAATACTATTTTTGAGGTTCCTGACAATGCCTTAAAAGTGGACTGCTGTTTTAAGGGAAAATGAAACTTGTTTTTTAATATTTGTAAAGCTAGTAAAGGAAATAGAGTAGCAAAATTAAAACATCATTTGAAATTGTAGCATCAGTATTTAGATATTACCAGTGGTAAGAGAATCTTCAGGAGAAAAAAGATATTTTTCTCTTATAAAGTCCAAAATAGGATCATGTCAAACTAAATTGTCTAGAAAAAGGTGCTGAAAAGCTTTTTTTATAGTGAATGTGTTAAAAGTAAAATCAGAATGAATTCAGATGAACTCTGCTTTAGAACATCCATAAATGAACTGATGATCTTGTTTTACCTTTTCTAATGTATTTTGTACTGTCTTCTGGTGTTGCTATTTCTTTAAACTTTTTCATTTGCACTCGCATCATGTTTTCTGGGTTTTATTTTGTTGTTTTTCATCCTTTCTTTCCTCTTTGGACAGAGTTTTTACACTCAATTTCTTGCTCGTGGTTCTTGGAATCTAACCGTGTATAATTGCTTTTTCTTAGCTTAAATAGGCTATCTACATTAAAAGTCTCTAAAATAGCAGATAACCCTGGGAAAACTGCAAGTCAAGTAGAAGAATGTAGTAATTTTTTTTTTGGATGGGGATTGAGCTTCATGGCAAATCTGTACAATATCTTATGTGCTAAGATACTGTTCTGATGAAAATCTTACTCTATTTCATAACTTTTAGATTGGTGGTTTTATTTTCTTGATCAATGGAAGATGCTTTTTAGAAAAGACATACCACATTTGCTGGAGGAAGGAATTAGTGAAGAAACATTTGGCAATACCTTTTAGCATCAAAATATTTTGATAGCTGATGAAACTATGGTGTTCATTTTAATTATGATCTTTACCACTGAGCTTCAAAATGACTTAATAAGCTTGTGTTGGGAAAATATTATAAATTAATTTTAACAATTAGGGATCAGTGTTTGACACTAGCCTTTAACATGACAGGCCCTGAATCAGTAGCAGTGTCTCCTTTCTCTGTTTCTTTTAATCAGCGGTTATATCAAGGAGCAAAGATTTTTTTCTAAAGAATAATTCTTTTTTTTTGGTTTGAAAAAAATGTCTGCTACATACTGTAATGCTTAATGTTAACATCAAATTCAGATTCTTCCTCTTGCTTTACATTTCCCACACTGGGTTAGCCAAAAAGAAATAATGCATATAATATTTATATATATATGTTTTTATACTTATAGAGCAATGCATTAGTCCCACAGTTTGTTTTAACAAATAAACCTATTTCTATAAACTGCGTTCAGAGATATTTTAGTGCAGCCTTGCTGTATTTAAGAAACTAGTGTCTGCCTATATAACATTTCATTTTTCCAGGCTACTGTGCAATTAGTGTTACATTTCTTATGTGCATTAGGTTTCTGTAGGAATGCAGGTAGTTTTGACATTTTCAGGTATACAGAGATAAAGTATATTTCTCAGCAGAGAGAAAGAAAAAACGCAGAACGGGTAATACTTAGGACAGACTTTTCCAAATGGAATATTTGAATGAAAAGACATTGTAGAAGAAATAATCAGATAATTCCACAGAAATATAACACTGACATTTGTAGTATACTAAGTAAAAAGTCACTTTCTGTCTTAAACCTCATCAAAACTTTAAAATTACTTTGTTGCTTAGTACTTTAGGAGTTTGGCATATATCTATTTGTATCAGAAAGTACCTAATTTCATTTAAAAAATGTATCGTTAAGGCAAAAATTGGGCCAAACCTTTATAATTCTCTCTCCTGAAGATGGTTTATGGATGTAATAGCTACTTCTTAATGATATACCTTAAGACGACAGCAACTTACGCTGGTACATGCTCAGGGTGGTCCAACTTACAGCCCATAGCCTGAATTCAGGCCGCAGGAAGCTTGCCCTGGTTATACTATACTGCCTTTTCCTTTTTATGGGTGAAATATGGAACAGCAGTTAAGAGATGTTGCTGGAATAGCCAAGATCTTCCTTAGCACTTACTGCAGCCTGACATATAGCTGCCAGCTGCTGGGAGGGGAGAGGGACAGCCGCAGCCTTCTGGGGTGGGTGCAGTGCTGTTGGCATCTCCCCCCAGCCTGGGAGGTGGCGGCAGCAGCCTGGCAGCTCACTGTCCGTGGTGGTGGAGGTGCATGAGGAATTTACGCATCTGAATAAAAACACATAAACTGAGTTCATGTAATGCAGTGATTTATCCAGAAATGCTGATTTGACAAATATAAGTGGCTCTGGGAAAAGAGAGGTGGTGGTGGGGAGCCAGGAGGACAAGGTGGCTCACTGGAAGCTATGGTATATTCTCAACGTAATACAAATTATACTATCATATATATTTTAGGATATTTTATTGCATAATGTGAACAAAATTTAAGAGCGTCTTTATTCACATGTGCAAATGCATTTGTTCACCTAATGCTGGTTTCCCAAACAGGGCAGCAAGCTGGTTGCTACTGGCTCTAACCCTAGGGTCTTTCAGCCAGTTTCTGACCAATGGGATAAATCATGTAGGAAGCGTAGATTTGATATAGATTGTAACTTAATAAAAATGCTACAGTGGTATCTGTGATGCATATATCCATAGGTATGATCTAGTGAATTTTTATGTACTTAGGTTTGAACATGTGATGTTTAACTAATTTGTTGCTTCATACATCTGTTCCAAAGAATCAAAACCAGAAATAAGACAACTCATTTGAAGGAAAGATCTGAAGTTGTTAACCAACTGTACTGTAGAACACCTCTGTAGTAGAGAAAACTCATTAATTGCTATGAGCAGTGATTTTTTTAATATATATTAAAAATCATGATACTGCAACATTTTTAAAGTATGCCAAAAAGCTGAAGTAACTTGATGTCTGTCATATAATCAGAATTACCTCTTTAACATGCCTAATTGAATTGTATGGCCTATGCACCATGTGTTGCAGTAATTTAAAATATCTCTGAAGTTTAATTGCACTGTAAGCAAAATTTAAATCTACAAAATAAAATTATATCTGGTAGAACTTTACATACTTTATTGTGCCATTGTTTATTTTACCACTGATCATAAATATAGTAGTTTTCTCAAGTGTAGGCCTTTTTAAGGAAAAGACATGAAATATCTTCAAGAATAGCGTATGTTTAATTGTGACTTACAAAGCTGCTATGAAAATCTAGGCATCCAAATGCATGCCTTGTATCTTCACAATATATTGCAGTATTTTCATTAATGTTTTTTACTTCCCTTTGGCAAGCAATCAAGTTGAGTTCTGTAACAGCATTTTTACTTTTTTGTGTAAAATGAACATACATATGTAATTGTGCTGTATGTTTATATGATGTATGAACATAGACTTTGTTTTTGCACCTTCCTAATGGGTTGATTATATGATAGATCATACTATTTTGAAAAAGAAACTGGAGCTTATCCTGTCTTTAGGAAAGGGTGATGCCATGACAATGACAATCAGGTCAACACATTCAGGATCACTACCAGTAAAATATTATTGAATTTGTTCATTTGTGTGTGATAGAATTTACATTTATACTTTCTGTTAGTGGTAGCTAAAAGTAGATGTTTAAAATCCAGATGCATTAGTACCAGTATCTTATTATTGTATAGTTGCAATATTGAATTGCATGGTTTTAAGTAATTAAAATTAATTGTATTTCATTATATTCCTACTGTGAAGGAGTAATTAAAAATGGATGTTCGCTACATGGTGTTGAGACTGTAACTGAACTTATTGATAGTATATTCAGGTGCTAGAAACACTTCACTGATTCCTCACTCACATTATTGACTCATCGGAGATTGCTGCTTATGCTATATCTGGTAACAGACTAGATAAAGTAATCAAAAGAAGTGGCTAAAAGTATGCTTGAGGTAAGTAGTTACTTATTTATCTTTTGTAGTTACTAGTAGTTACTTATTTATCTTTGGAAGAACATTTTTGAGTACTTGAATGGAGGTTAAAGATGGTCCTTGACTCTTTGTTTTTAACCACTTACGGTTCTGATTAGAAATCAAGTCTGTCCGGACTGGGCCCGCTGATCTAAATGGAAGCTTTTGTGGAAGTGAGACGATATTTAACTCTAAGATGACAAATTTCCTTGGTGAACTAGGCCTATCTCCAGGAATACCACCCAAAGATCAGTATTAATCATGGAGATGGAATATTTAGGTGAATGTTTCTATTTGTTGTAAGAGGCCATTGAGGACATGCCAGTTAACGTCTCAAACGTTGTCACAAGGCGAATTTTTGCAAACAAGTTTTGCACGGCAGTGGCAAACCATAAAGGAGGCGTGCAAACACCATGGCACGGGGCTGCCTCTACCACCCGGGGTTGTAACAGTTGTCTCTAGCGTACAACTTACGATACAGTCCACATGAGTGGCACATTTTCCTATTGCTGCTTAAGAAATGTAATTAGTTAGGTATTTACTAAGAAGTTTTTATGCTTTAGCAGAAGCTAAAGCTTTACTGGAGTTGTTTTATTTCTATAGGATTGGGCACTATGTTTTGCACAGAGTAAGGGTTTTTTCCTTTCTGAAAGAGTGCCAATAAAAGCTAAACAAGTAGTGGAAAAAATTTGAAGGAAATTATTAGAATTTGGTGATGGATCTTGAATCGTTGGCTTCCTCTTATTTTTTTTAAATCTCTGGTTAGTAATCATTGAGAAATACAGCTTTAATAGCCACAGTAAAAGAAACAAAACACTAGTTATATGCAGCAGTTTTCTAACTTCAACTTCGTCCTTTTCATAGTTGACAAATCATTTCTTGAAGTTAACTAGTGCTAATAAGAGCTGTAGGACAAAAAGGTATCAGATATCTGAGATACAGTTCTATATGTACAGTACTGCTACTTTCTAGTTTCTTCATAGTAAGGCAGGTCTTCAAACAGCTATTGCCTATGGCAGACCCTTAAAACTGACATTGTCAGGAGCAATTTAAAATTAAAATTTCCTGTTAGCACCAGTTCAGAAGCTCTGTATGGACAGTTGCATGAGCACAGTAGCCCTGAATGTGAGGTCTGAACAGTTTTACATTGGCTCTCTTAATTAATCTGACTTTTACTACCTATTACATATTATCTTCATGTTTATTTAAAAAAACCCTGTCAGAGTTACAAAGCTGAATAAGGAAGATTTATGTGGCCACAACCTCTGTTGGTGATTTTTGTTTTTTATTAGCAAGCCAAGCAAGATGTAGTATGCAATAAAAATTTTATTGTGTTCACCTGCTATTGCTTTCAACTTCCCTTCCTTAAATTTCGGATGTTTGTAAAATAATTGTAGTCAGGACTAAAATAGTAAAACAAAGTGTAAACATTGTACTGTTTATATTGTATTACTAGAAAATTTGAAATTGAGTTGTTTCAGTATTAAGAATCATACAGCATTTGGCTCCTGAATGTTGTGGCGATGGCATTCTATTCAGTGGATGCACTGAGTATCTTTTACATTCAGATTTTTTTCCACACACAGCTAAAAATAAGATACGTTCCTTCAGTTACAGAAAACATATGGTAACTCAATATCATTGCATCTTATTTTACATTAATATTCTGTCATTCTTCCAGCAAAACACTTAATTCTGTAGTTTTCTTGCTTAATATTTGGTAGTTTTTGAAGAAAGCTATTTCCATTGCACAAAAACTCATGTACTTATCTTTGAGGACAGAGTGAAGTGTCAGGTTTTCATCATGGAAAATAGGGAAATAGGAATTGATTTGAGTCTTTAAAATTTACTTTGAACCTTAAAATAAATTTAAGTAGTATTTGTCAGCTTGTCATCTTAGTAATGGTCATTATTCAAATCTTCTACTAAGAATCTTCTGATTCTTGTAAAAACTAAAACTTGAGGAAAAATGAAGTAGTTTGAAATCTCATAGTTTGCTTCCTTAAGTGTTCTAGCCAACTTAAGAACATACTTTATTTTTGATAGTATCATGACTAAAACTTATTTGTTGTGAGCAATTGTAGCCAAGATTATTTTCATTTTCTTTGATCTATAAATTTGTACTTTATAAGTACTAATGCTTATTCCTACAGTTTAAATGTGCGGTTCATGGTACTCCTCAGACTCTTTTGAAAGCTGTGATAGGCAAAAATTGAGATGCAGTGTGAAGCTAAAGCTCTAGTCTGAAAACTATTTAAAACTACATGCTTAATAAGGAGCTTCTCAGAAGGTCTGCTGATTTCTGTGGCACTGCTTTGATACTTCAGAATTAATATGGAAATGTTAATACTGAAATTTGTTTCATCCAAAGGAACAGAAAAAATGCAAAATATATCTATAATATAAACACAATAGAGTTTTTAGGGAAAAAAGCAAACAGTTCTTAACATTTTTTCTCTCTTTTAACTTTGATTTAAAAGATAATTTCAATGGTATAGGAGAGTACCTTCACTGATTAGCACAATCCTTTTCCAAGTACAGAAATGAATAGTTATTCTTCCTTTTGGGTGAGAATGAAAAATAGAATATTCCCTTGAAAATATTTAGGCAGTGATACAAGCCAGAATATTTTGGGTGAGACTTATATGCATACAGGAGCTATGCCCCAAGAAAAATTTCATTTTCATGACTTTTTCATTTCTTAACGGCATATCTAAAATTTGCTTTAAAGTGAATATATGGGTACCTCAGGAAGTGTAACTATGATTGTGACTCTTGCGCATGTCACTGACTGCAAATTAGAAGGACCTGTATAATTTTCAAAGCAGAACTACTGCTGATGATGCAGAGTTGTTGATACATTTTTCCAAAGAAGTAGATTTCTTCTCTTTTTCCTTCCCCAAGGGACTTTGAATCACCAAATTACTGCCTGATGATCTTTGCCTGAAGTTAAGCTTGCATTTTTTTTGGAATAAAGCAACAAGGCTTGGTTTTGCTGGCAATTGCATAGTGAAGCCAACTCTTTATGACTTGCATTTTTAACACCTGAGTAAGGAGAAACCTAGAGTTATGTAATGATGCAGACAAGGCTAAGCTGTGATTTCAATAAACTGATTTGAGTGTTTTCTGCTTTGTATTAAACCATGCTGTGTTTTTCTCAGCTGTGGGATGACTTAGATCTGTTCTGCTTACCTATTCATTGCTTTTTGTGTGTTTTCACAAATGAGAATCTCTTGTGCCTTCCTCAAGGAAAATGAAGGCTGCAGACTTGCTCTAAAGAGCACTGCTATCAGGAGCAAAAAGGCAGTCTTTCTATAAAAATTCAGGACAGGAAAGAAAGAAGCTTTTTAGGAGCTTTAATGTTGTCTTAATAATTAGATAACCATTCTCATGAAGACAATATTCATGTCTTAGTAGAGAGAATTAAAGCAATGGCCTGAGACCCAGAAGATAAGAATTTGGTTTACAGGCTTTCCTAGAGAATTTCAGCTTGATCTGTGGTAAATCGCTAAATCCTCATGTGGCATATGACCATATTCAGGTTTTTATCTGGGGAAAAAATATATATTCCTCTTCTGTTGTGGTGTGTTTTTGTATATTAACCTGTGAGGTCTTAGAGCAGGGAGTGTTTCCATGAGTTCATGCAATCTTGGTTTGCGTAGGGCTCCCAAGGTAAATGATTTGAATGACTAATGGATAAAGGAGGATCTCCCATTTGAACGTCTTCCTTGTGTCTGTGAAACAAATGGAGATAATGATATTTGTTCCCTTCTGCTAGTGTTTTGAGAGCTGTGGAGACGCTGCATGTGAATGGAGTAAGGGTTATGGCTAACTTTATATGACTGGCTGACACTCTTTCACCTGTAAGTTTGGATAACAGTGATAGTGTAGTTTCTAAATGATAGCCTGGGCTTATGCGATGCACCATTTGCTTTTACCACTGTCAGTGATTGAGGGCGTGTGTTCAGAATGGTTATGGTTCACAGAGATTCTTCCTAAGATGCTATTTTGGATTTAATGTTCCTTGCCTTGGATGATAAAGTAATAGGATGTTTAATTTCCCAGGCAGGTAATGCATTACTTTCTTTTATATTGATGTAAGAGAAAAGCTTAAAGCATTTCCATGTTCATTGTAGTACAAATGTCCAGTATGTTGTAGATACAAGAGTGCATGAAAAACAATATTGCTTTGGCTCCTTAGAGCTCAGTCCATGCATTTCTTGAATTTTGGCATGCACGTTCCCCTTGCTGATGGAGCATCAGTCTTTGCAATCAATGCGTTTCATTAATACGTTCAGCGAGGCCTTGTTATGCAAGATCTCAAGTTGTGTAATGGATTCTCTGCTATCCCCAGGGTTTAGTGACTGAAAATAATTAGGATTAAACAAGGATACTTCTTTCATTGCCAAAATTTGCTGGGGGCTATCTTCGTATTTGCATTCTCTGTATCACAGAAAGTTTGTATAAAGATACCACATTGATTTTTCAGTGATAAGTATTTATAACTGGGAAAATGTGTTACATGTTGACCTCTGTAGTTTCACAGGTAGCATGGTAGCATGCTTGTGCTCCTTTTGAGGACCTTGGAAGCTATGTATTCAACTATGCCTCATGTAAACTGAAGTTCTGATTACTGTCAATACAGTAAAAATATATTTTGGCAGTACTTTGAGACACCCCCTTGAACTAGTATTGGTTCTAAACTCTGTGGAGGGTTTCTCAGCCAAGAAATGACCTCAGCAACAGGCTTGGTATGTTTAAAATGTGACTTTCACCTTGTGTGTATTGGGGAACTATTGAAATCAACATTTCACCTGGCCGTGACAAATGCTACCACAGTTCATATCATCCAAACCCTGCAGTATGAATCGTAGGTATGAATTTTCTCCACAACTAAGGCTGAATCTCAGTTCCTAGTAAAATAAAGGATTACTACGCTAAAGGGGATCAAAACTATTATTTCAGAAATGTGTTCAGAAGACGTCATTGCATTGTTGATGACAAAAATGAGAAAAACTTAGTGTTTTAAAGACTTGCATTTTGTAAACTGATAGAAATACTAGTATTTTTTCATGTTATCTTTTTACTATATGATCTGTGAAATTTACTGTAATTTAATTAGCTATTTCCTGAAATGTCTAGTTTTTCTACGGAAAAAATGCAGGATTTTTTTAGTTGATTCTATTCAGAGAGCCTAGGTTTAGGCTTCCTGGAATTGCTCTGCTCTGAAATGAGTAAGTCTCATTATGCTTCATAATTATTTTAGTTCCTGAAAGCTAATGAGAAACAGTTTACAAAAAATACTGATTTCTGTGCTTTGTCATAATTCGATGTACAGATTTAGTAACATGCATTTTATAATAGTTTGTAGTTCTTGAAAGGTAAAAATTTGTAAGACAAGGAGCATGTTAAATTTATAAGATTTACATGGAGAAGGTGGCGTGGATTAGGATTATACTGACTTTCAGATAACCTCTTTACTTTGCTCTTTAGCCTATATATAATAAATACTGCAGATTCATTTTAATCACTCCCAAATTTGGAAAGCATACTACAGATTTTTGGGGGGAATGGCTTCAGAGATCTTCAGGAACGTTATGCCTAGAACACGGTTCATACTATCTGCTTAGTGTAAATATATACCAGGAAACCTGACATACTTCTACAAAAATGTGTAATTTCAGGTACAAATACATCATGCTTGCTTCCTGGAATGCAGATGCAGAGTCATTTGGGAACTTTACCTATTTATTTCCTATTTCTGAAATGTTTAGACATCTGAATATTTGGAAAAAAGTTTGTGATGTTATGTTTGTGTGTTCTACGTATTTTAACCTTTCTCTCCAAAAATCATCTTATCCATGAGGTAGAAGAATTTTTAATTCAGTTAATAATTATCTTCTATGTCTTTCAAACAGAATTTAAATAACTTAAGTGTTAATTTGAGTGTTATTTCCCATGAATAATACTTCTACTTTTAAAAACATTTACAACTCACTCTTACAAGAAGAACTCAGAGGTGGAAATGCTAATTAAGTCTTTTGCAGATACAGATAGTGTGTATAGGGATCTGAAAAATTCCAGTAAACTTGCTTCTAAATTCCTTTGATTTTTCAGATGGGTGTTGAGAACCTAATATGCTGGAACATCCTTTGCAAATCCTGTTAGGCTTCCGTTTGCTGCTTATGGCACCGTTAATTTGTCTGACACTGTTACTTTGTCTCACACCATATTTTAGGAAATACAAAAAAACTTTAGGCAGACTAGTAAGGTATGTAAAATGGATGGTTCAAGACATAGGCGCTTCGTAAGCACCTTGCGGCCTTGTTAACACCTGAGCTCAAGACAACAGAGGATGATTTTGATCATTTGCTCTCCATGACTCCCAGCCTCTGGCTTCCTCTCAGAAAAGAAACCAGTGTCCTAGGGTAATCGCCATTCTTGGTCCCTACTGTTCCAAGAAAAATGAGTCTGGTGTTCCAGGAATGTGGTATCTGAGCTTCATTAGGGCGGTTGGAAGCTAAAGTCTTACGTGTCTATAAAAGCTTACAAAATAGGAAATAACATTGAGAAGTTTTTCTGCAAACAACACTAAGTGGCTTCTTAGTTTCAAAGATGAACAAGCATAGTTTAGGCATAACAAAACTTACTTAAATGTCTAAGACCAAATGTATGAGACAATGAATATCTACAGTTTCTATGAGACTGATTCTTTTTTATAATTGAGAAAAAAAAAAAAAACTAGATTTGACTGTTTTTATTAATCTACATATGTGATTGTTGCCATAGTCCACTGAAAATCTTCCTGATCTTGGGTCTGTAGTGGATGCATTTGTGCTGATCATTAAGTTACTAGCTAATATATTTATAGTGATTTTGTTAAGAAGCTCAAGTCAGGATAATAGCATCTGTGTAGAACATGTAGATTAGAGAGGTTCTGAAAAGGGAGACAAAATGACATTCTCTTGATAGCCTGTAATTTTAAAATTTGCTGTATGCTCGTTCCTTCAAATTAGCCAAATGGCTACCATCAAGTGCAAACAAATTACGAAGAAAGTTAGTGGTTACTCCTGCTGTGTGTGTACATTTTCAGATTAAAATACATTGATTTTATTACATTCTTAATTTTAGCGGTTGATGGGCATTTTAAAGAATACAGTAATTTCAATATTCCTTGTGAAGCTTCTCACAGCAGGGTGTCTCGAAAATGTTGCAAACGTGAATGATGGGCTATGTCTTTTGAATGCTGCATAGTCTTTGTAAGTGGTTTTGTAATGACTTCAGTGTAGTCCTTAAAATATATTGTGTACAGTTACCCTCTTTACATTTTTAAATGACAATTTATTTTTAATAAATCCCTTTAGCTTGGTTAATTAGAGTTGGTAATAAGTCTCCTAATCTGCTGGCTGATCTTAGAAAATATTTTAGGCCACGCTGATCAAAAGCGAGGCTGTAGGATTAAATATACATATATATATTTTGGCTTTTTATCAGTATTATGCTAGCAAAAAACCAGAATTCTGTTAAAGAATACAGATTTGCCTCTCTGTGTAAATCACAGAGCTTACATACTTTCCTTTAACATCATGGAATTTTGTGGTAGAAACTTCAGCCTGCACAAGAAATTTTGCAGAAAGAAGCTGATATAAGCCTCCATTCCCAATTCTAGTCCAGTTTTTTTCTCATCACTACTATACTGTTTTTCTTATCTAGCTCTTTCCTTGAGGCTTGTTGCAGCCATGAAGCTTCTTTCTGTACAACTCAGCCCCTGTTGTGGTACAGCTTCTCTTCGCTGCCTGAAGTAACTGGAAGCTTTCCTGTCTGTGTCCTCACCTTCTGAGGTCTCAGGTCAAAGTGGTTCATCCCTGATGCCACTTACTCTTGGGGCCTTCTGCTGCCTTGTACTAGGCAAATACAAGGTGTTCGCAGTCCCTACAAAGACTTTTTCAGCTCTTCTAAAAATTCTGCTGAAGGAGTTTGACTAACATGGTCTCAAAGATATTCTCAACATAATATTAACTGATCATACTTGTGTAATCCCCGATTTGGGATGCATGGCCAACTGCATAGTGGACTGTGTGCAGTCATGCCATCAGGTTGTCTGCGCTCTGCTGCTGCTCCTGCTTGGATGGTACAGTGACCTGTGATATGTCAGAGGCTTGCTCTGTCTGGTACTAAAAGCATATTCATTTAACTCTGTCAGTTTAGCTCTGTTGCCCAGTTCAGCAGGGAAAGACTTCTTTTTGTCTGAAGTATTCATTCAAGTTATTGTAGAGTATATGTTCATCTCTAAATAACTTGATGCTCAAATGCAGTTAAGGTCATCACATGCAAACTGATAAAAAATATTCTAACTATAGTCTGTATCAAGCAGAGGATATATAAAGAAGTAAGATCAACTCTCCAGCAGAGCTAATCTCTTGAATTTAGGTTGTGAGCTTTGAACAGCCCTGTATTAGATTTACCTCCCTGAAGTCCTGAAAAGATGGTTAGTTCCAGCTGATTGTGAATTACAAGTGCAGATGATGCCCAGATAGCCATCTGAAAGTACTGAGGTCTGTTTTGTTGCCTTGAGCATCAGTATGAAGGGCGATTCTAACTGAGGATAAGTTTCTTTCTGGGGTCCTAGTTGCCTGTTTTGGAAAGCTGATGTTTCTTTCCTCCTATCTGGAATCCTCACACTGTGATCCTTTCCGCCCCTTACCTGGTAGAGCCAAATCTGGCTCCAGAAAATGTGTGTGTTTTCCTGGTGAAGAGCCTGATAACTTGGTCCGCTCATGTCTGAGTCGAGCTCAATTTGAGAAGGTTTATCACTGAAACCTAAGCCACCTCCATCTGACTGCATGAATGCTGAATATCAGGTCTGCAGTAAGGGAGTCCTTGAGCAAGAATGACTCCATTGTGCCTGATGAATCAGATTTTCTGCTTCCAATTATGGATGTACTCCAGCAATAATTCTGTAGGCCTTGTTCGTGAGCTCTGTGGGAGAGCCGCTTGGAGCTGCTCACAGTGTAGGTCTACAAATATGCATGCATTCAAAGGAGAAAAAAGATTATTTACTTGTATCTCCTTTCCTTTTCATTGTGGTGTTTATATGTACATACACAGCCCCCTCCTTTCTTTCTGCTGCCATGGTTTTTCCATTTAGTACTGTAATGGAAATTGCTTAATTTAACTGATAGGGACTATTCAGTGATTAGACCGCATGCCTTGCTGCACAAAGCTTGACAGTGCTACTGAACTTATTCTGTTCTAAATTTGTCTGAAGGAGTTTTTTCTGGCTGCCAGTTGYCGAAAAGATTTCTAAAAGTAAACTTTTTTGACCATGAGATGGTACAGTGCAGGACAGATAATTGTCTCAATTTGGTAGTTTTAAACTTTCTGTTAAACAATTTTTTTCCTGTTTGAAGAAAAATTCATTTACAAGAAATTTGACATTAACGTTTGACTGTCTTCCACCAAATACTTACTGAAGATAGATTGTTCTGAACTTAACATAGGGGATTTTATACTAATGACTTAACAGCCTTCATTTTTCAGCAGCATRTTGTATTCCAGTAGCAGGTACACAAATGACTTTTATAATAAAAGCATTAGGCCAATTTTTTTATTACTGATACCTACAAAGTTGTAGAAACTTGGTCATGAATGTAAATAACAGCAGAATTTGTTTTGTCATTYTTGAATATGTCTCAGTATCCACAGTGTAGAGCTGCTTGTTTCCCACTGCTGTTATGTTGAACAACATAGCTGCTTTTTTCTGTTTTGGAGGGAAGAGGTTTTGATGACATGAACAATGGTTATATATTTGGTTGCAGATAATTTGCTAGTACTGACTGTTGATCTCTTTCTAGAGCAATGCTATATTGACCTAACCATTCAGAGGTTAACCCAAAGGAATATAATTTTAGAAGAATAAATTAACAAGTCTTATAATATTCAGTTGTCCACTACAGGCCCCAGTCTTCCAAATATTCTTGTACTCAGCTTTAACTATGCATYACAATGTGTAAAACCAGGACAACAGTGATTTAAAAAACTGAAAATTGAATAGTGGGGAAAATAGGAAAAATAAAACAAAATTGAGCTTTTAAAATAACGACACAATAAGTAGTACACTGTACCATTTCTGAGAATTAATCACTTATTTTATTCTTTTTTTCCCAGGATTTGGAGTTCCCTGTAGATGATCAAGTGAAGCCATACCTTACTTGTGCCAAAGAATATACTCAGCCCCYGAAATCTGGAGTGTATAGATTGAGCAACACTTTAAAAGCACACGACTTAGCAGTGAGCTGGTAGGAACCATTAACAGTACATTAAATTTATTGTTATATACATGTTGAATTTTATTTTTCATCAGGTCATTGGGATRCATTTGCTTTAAGTACCATTCCAAAAAATTACTGGTAGCAGTCAGAGGGACACTCTCTGAAGAATGTGAAAGTAGAAAAGATGATCACAAAATTTAGTGGGATGCATAAATACAGTAAAACACCCAGGCAGAACTGTTCAGGGATTTTGAGGTTTATCTTTTATGTAGGAATGGTGGGATTTGCTTACTACATATAAAAATGAGATTCAGAGATGACTACAAACTCAGGTTCCAGGATACTGAATTAGAATGCTGAATATTTTTGCAATTTGTATTTGATTGCAGTTTATTCCCTTGGGTCAAAAATCAGGAGTTTAAATTTAGATTAGCTTAAGTGTGCAATAGCCTGTAAGCAGTGACATTTCAAAACTTGCTAGCTGCAGGCTGAGGAAGAAAAAACATAAAAATCTTTAAAAATATGTTAAAGCTAGTTGCAAAGTTTGGATGTTTCTGACAAATTGTCTAGGTATGAGTATCTCTTATATTCATTTAAAAGAATTATATTTATTACTTTTTCCATTCAAATAAATTTTATGTAGCTTGATGCTGTTAATAGTGCACTCAGACTGCRAGTAGGTTACATCTGAAAGTATTTCCTTAARGAAAAACTGTATTTCTACACTTATTTTCAGTAGCTTGATTTCTTGTTGAAATTAAGAAACACAATCCAATGTAGTTWTTTTTTTWAAAGTCTAAAAGCTTGGGCAACTYRGTTCCTATGTTGGTTAAACTTGAAAATTCACYGAGTTGTCAAAAAAGTAGTGTGGTGAAGAAATAGAGTATCAAACCATATAAACAGTATGTGAAATCAGCAAAGTGAAGTGTTGGTACAAATTCAGAAATGCTTTTTGGGGGTGGGTGCAGGGGAACTCTTATCTGTGAAGATGGAAACAATGTTTACACATTTAGTTTTTTTTTAGGTGACGACCCATATTTTGTATTAAATATTTACTGTACTGCTTTGAGTTAAAAGCCTGCCTAAGTTGGCGGGCTTTTGCTTAGTTACATACTTTATTCTGTTTTTTGGTCTGGCTAATCTGTAAAACTATACTTGTAAAGTAGTATTTTGAATAATTTTCCCTTATATCGCATAGTCATATTGGCCCAGTYGGGAAAGAAGGCTTGTGAGTGGCAACTCTGTGTTGCTACTCTGAGGAGTCTGCAGTAAATCCACCCAAAATTTTAGCGGGCCATAGTATTCTCAAGAACACTACGCACATGAAAGGTGCATTGATGTGAGTTTCAGTCTGGAGGAGGAGGAGAAAGCTGCTGAGCTTGGCAAGGTTTTCCAAGGGGTCAGGTGGAAGAGTGGTCAAAATGTAATCTTCCCAGGCTACCTTATCCCAAGATTTAGGTGCAYGATAGGCTACAGAGGGGCAAGTCCAGAGTAATAATTTTCATGTTAATGATTGCTTTGATAAAAGTTTGCTTTAACCTGTAATAGAAAGCTAGGTTTGTGTTGCAAACTATTTTTGAATGTTAAAATATATAATATATAATTGAAAATAGTGACTACTTTGAAGGCTAGTCAAGAAGGAACACATCTATGTAAATTTGGCAGTTACCTTGCATTCRACCAAGAACAGATATATACTATACATGCTCATATAATATTCTTTGTATTCCTTGTCTTTTTTTGAGTGTTTTTCTTAATCTTACTCAAAGTGTTATTCTAGATCTTTATATCTAGTGCTTTTAGTTATTGCTAGGAGAGATACTCTAATGTGCTGGAAATTCTAAGTACTTTCTACAGTTAATAAATAGATAACACACCTTAAGGATATAATGCCACTTGGGAAAGCAATTTACTAGAATAAAAATAAATTGGATGTCTTTAAACTTATTTGGAAACACTTTAGAACTTGCTTGGAGAAACTCAAATGAAAAAACAAAGCAGTGGGGATGTGTGTTTAATTTCATATACTGGCAATACGCTATTGAATTTTGTGTAAAGATAATGCTTTAAAGAAACTGAGTGCCTGGGTTAGAGCTCTAAAATGTATTGGAATTGTTATTTAAAAAAAATATATAAAAGCATCTAAAGAAAAAAGAAATGAATTTTAAAGGTTTCTTGTAAAAATTTATACACTACACACTGTAGACTGTAATTGAACTKTTTATTCCCTTAAACTCTTTGTGAACATGTTGGATTCTAGTTTCTACATGTTTAACTGCRTTTGAAAAACAGCATTTGAAATTTCTAGCTATTTCAATTAGCAAGTGTTTTTCCAAGCTGGATACCACTGYATAATATCAGTCATTTTAAGTGACTGAAAAGTAAGGCTGCTGCCTTTCTCTCATTAATGCTTAATGCCATATTGTAGCCTGGTTTATTAAAGGGGTGTCAATGGTGCAGCTGTGGCCCAGGTCTTTTTCTGACAGTATGTCTCTTGCAGTAACTTTATAATGCCTTGCCCAATTTCAGTCAAATTTGATAACTGAATACAAGGCTCAGAAGTACTGAGTTTCTGTGGGTTTCAAGAAAACTTGTCTCCATGTGGTGGAGGGGGATGCATATAGTACCCTGTCTGAGACACTGGCTGCAGTGGCTGAGAATTCAAAGAGGGGAGAGAAATTGTGAATACTCTGTTTTGGGGAAGAGCTTCAAATGGAGCTCACAACTTAGTAGATGCTATTAAATCCAACCATAAGGTGCGTAGGGAATGCGCACAAAGCTTGGATGGTCAGTTCTGGCTTGACGCAGCTATTCAGTCCTGAAGCTGGCTTGCTTTGGAAGTCCAAAATGTTAAGTGCGTAAATTGAGACTTTCAGAGAAGAATGACTTAGATTAGACTCTCTGTATAGGGAATTAAATAAAAATGGTCATGCTTAGAGAAATGTTGGATTTCTATTAATCTTATTTTAAATAATTTTATTTGTTTGGCTTCTGTTTACAGACAGAAGGTGGAAATCGGTAGCTGCTAGATGAGAATTAGCTGTTTCTTGTAGCTTACAGGATTGAAGGAAAACATCTATTGACTTAGCAGATGACCCAATTTGCATTTTTATGATTTAGTTGTTTCTCACCAGAACCAGTGTCTAATAAAGAGAGAACAGAATGTGTTTTTTATATTACTAGGATCCTTTCATTTCTTGGGAAATTGCAGTACCTGAAAATCCAAATTTTGTTTTTCAAGGCCTTAAGGCTGATGGAGATTACTTCTTCTGACTTTCATCAGTATTCAATGAAACTCATTTGTGTGGAGAAGTCCCTTGGGAAACCACGTTTGTTTTCTGTCAAACTGCATATATTTCCCACTCTTCAAATCTTCACATAAGTTCTCTTCCCCTTCTGCATTAAGTTTGCATTTTTCCAGTGTCCTTGTAAACATCCTAGTAAAGCTTTCCTTGCCTACAAGAAACACTGAGATCTATACTGCCTAAATGATCTTCCCAACCTTGTTTCCTTTCTGTTTACCTTCTCCTCACCTGCTGTCTGACTGCATCTTTCATGCAGCCCCGAGGGGTTCGTATGGCTTTCCATGGAAGGTACTTCTGCAGTCACCATGTGCAATGCTACATCTGTCATGGCTTATATCGTCTTCACTTGGGAAAAGAGAGATGTCCGTGTAAACGTTATTCAGTGCTTTTTTAATGGTTAATGTAATGTTGGATAGGAAAGCATCATCTATTATTTTGGAGAGACACTTATCTGAGATGCAGCTGAAAAAATTAGCAATAATGGCATGAGAGGATAAGATTACTGTAATACTATACTTATGTAATGTAAATTAATGTTTTGTAGTTAAAAAAATAGTCCTCTTGTTTTAGATCAGAAAATTTGTGTTGTGAAAACATTGGACACTTGCACTTATTTTTATACCTCTTAAGCAGAATGATAAATGAAGGCTCTGTCATATTTTCTTGCCTTTTTTTCTGTTATTTTTTAAGATGCTGTCTTGTCCCCTCCTCCTCCACTCCCACACATCATGTACATAGGTTACAATTCTCCATTCAAAGCTGATTTGATGTTTAGCATATATAGAACTGTTTTAGAAATTAGTTTTGACTGTGGGTAGAATTATAATGCCTAATATTTTAAATTTATGCTTTACATAGTATAACTAGGTAAATAGAAATTGTATCTTATATTATTCTGTTTACATGTAATGTGATGTTCCCAAATCCTTTATCCTTGTTTGATATTTTGTAGCAGAAAAAGTTAGAAAAATCCAAAATGCTATGCCTAGGCACAGTAAAAATATGAAGCTGGAGATGATAATGAAAAGCAAATACAGAATGTTTAGTGATTATCTAGGCTTTCCTGATGGGCTCCATAAAGGATATTTTTTTCCTATAAGGATTAATTCATTATTATATCTTATTATACTAGTTTTCTCCATTTTTTTTTATCAGTGGATTCCAGAAAAGATTTCTAAAACCTTATCTCCTTGGGAACCATGCAAATTGACTTTGCAGCAGGAAATGTGTAGGTGATTATATGAGATTGTTATTCACAAATTGAAATTAAAGTTAGTCTTGTAGTGCCTTGTGCAAGGTTATGGAGATAAGGCAGAATAGGAAGTCTTGCAAGATGCTGTACCCTCTGTCGCTTCAACCCCTCCTCTACTGCTTATCTCCTCCTTAACACGTACCTGCGTATGTGCTGGCACACCCAGTGCGTGTACATGTGCACACGGAGCAATCACCTTTGCAGCAAAGAGACTGCTTTGCGAGTGTTGATATGAGGAGCTGCTTTTGAAGCAGCTTATAGTCTTGTGTGTGCTGTAAAATGAGAGGGCTGTAATCTGCGTTGCCTCTTCAGAGTTTCAGGTTTTCCATCGATGCCGCGGAGGCTGTGAGCCAGAAGGACTTCAGCAGCAGTGTGTAGAGCTGTGCCTCCTCTGGCATCAGTCAGACTTTGATATCTGGGCTGTTTTCTCAGTTTTATTTTCTTTTAGGCATACCTCCCAGTTTTCAATTTCCTTCCCAAACTTTTGTTCTCATACAGATGTTTATGAGAAGGACAGGCCATTAAGGTTGTGTCGTGTACAGAGACAGTAACAGAAGTAGTACCGATTAAGTTTCAAACAAACTTCTTGATGATTTTTCTCTGCTGCACCTCCCGTTTGGGAAGATGTCCGTATTAACATCGCAATGCGACTTTCTCGGTCTGTCTTGTCGTTCTTTGATATTCTTTGTTATTGTGATGCCTGTGTAGCTCTGGTTTGTGGAGACTGCTGCCTCTCATACTGATGAACGCTGTCTCCCTTTTTCCTCTGTTCTGCCTATTTGTTTCCATCTCTCCGTTGTCTCACAGATGGTGAAATAATGCCATTTTGTTCTCTGTGCAATGCCAAGCAAAACAGGGTCCGTCTGCCAGGAGGTGATCAGTTATAGGAATCGTATTGTATCCTTATATAACAAAAGCTAGAAAACAGAGGCTTCAAAGTCCAAAATTCATGTGGTGAAATTTCTTCCCAGTACTTCTGTCAGCAGAAATCTGGAGAGGTAGAAAAATCTGTAATCATTCATTCATTTATTTATTTGTTATTTAAGCCCTCTTTTTCTTCTAGCGTCCCTAAAGTATTAGAAAAGATTTTTTTTTATTAAAGTACACTTTTCCATTAGCAGTAAAACAGGCTTTGTTAATTGTACCATCATGCACTGATTCCTTGCATGAGCCCACACTATGAATTGGAGGGTAACGTTAGCAAGATTGGCGACTCCTCAGTTTTCACATGGAGGTTATACCTGTTTTTAAAGAAATATGACATGCAGCATAGATGCTGCAGATTGTCTTCTCATGCTGTAGTCACTTTGATCAGCTTAGCCCCATTGTCACAGGTTTTGAAGCCTTGCTGCATGATACCTGTGGAGCTTGTCTTCTGCGGTTTGGTGTGGGGCAGTATGCCATTCTCTGCCCTCCCACGGCCATGATTCAGAAGCTATACTTTTTTTTTCCTGTACACTTTTTTGTCTTATTTCCATTGCGTGCTTCATACTGGAGTTCCACAACTTTTAAAAGGAAGTTGGAGGGGGTGTAAGTGTAGATTTTGACGTTTTATCTCTGATAGCTAAGATTTTGCTCTAGGATGCAATTCTGTTTTCCTTACCAAATCATTCTTGAACTGTGAGCATGTGTATTTGTCTGGGACTAAGCAACCTAGCTTGTGCTATTTCACACTACCACTTCCAAAACATAAATTTGGCTGAGATGATAAAAGCACCTTTCTAAAAATATCTTTCCAAGAGAAGGCCCTTCTCCATCATTAACTAATGTCAAAGTACACAAACGGGCCACAGGGTCCTTTACTGAAGAAGGCCCTGATGCCAGCTGCTGCACAGCTGGATGAGATGTGCAAGGCATTCTGGCCTTGAGCTGCTTTCAAAAACGTGGACACCTGCAGCCTG
Source organism: Casuarius casuarius (assembly GCA_003342895.1). Classification (NCBI taxonomy): domain Eukaryota; kingdom Metazoa; phylum Chordata; class Aves; order Casuariiformes; family Casuariidae; genus Casuarius; species Casuarius casuarius. The sequence continues at coordinate 972,893 of PTFA01000009.1, read as the reverse complement.
AGCTGCAGCCACTCCGAGTGCCAGGGTGGGAACTCAAAAGCTGGGCCAGAATGTGAAGGGTTTTAGCTAGGCTGCTGTGGACAGTGCAGATCTAATTTAGGTCTAATGTGCAGCAAGGACAGAGTAGCCGTATCTGCATACATGCTCATATGGCTCTGAATATCCTCCTTACTGAAAGCTCACACACTTATTTTTCCAACATTCCTGTGAGGCTCTATTAGCCTCATATGAAATAATTTGTGCAAAATTGTAAGTGGAAGATCCAGGAATTCATGCCTTCTGAGTCACAGTTCAGTGCTTTAACTTTCTATTTTGAAGTATCACTGTTTCCTATAGAAATTAAGTTCTTAATTTTTTTTCCTAGATTAAGCCCCACATCATAATGCAGAGATTATTTCCTAGGCTTCACTCTGTTCATTATCATACAAAGTCTCTAACAGCTGTAATACAGCTTATGGTGGAAAAAGTACTCTTAGGGAAATGTCAAAGATAGTTTATCTCTCTCTAACGCAGTTTAATAAGGAGAAAAAAATGAGCTCTCTGTGAATAATCAGCAAATACTGTGTGGATCACCCTTTGGGAAGCTCTGGGAGGGCTTGCTGCAGCAACATCATCAATGCACAGCTCCTGGCTATGAGGACTCGCACCTCATTTGGAGCTTTTTCTACACAATACCCTAATAAACGTACAGCACAGGGAGGTAAATGGTTCCCTTAGCTCTGCATTTGCCTCTTCCCCCACCCAGTTTTCCCCCAATAAGTGTTCCTTCTTGTTCCTTTCTTGAAGTTTTTGGCTGTCATAGTCCCAAGAAATGTTTTCTTAGGAGCTTTGTCTGCAACTTCTCCAAGGATGAGTGATCACGCCTACGGGAAGGCATTGGCCATCAACTTAAGTAGCAGCTTGAAACTGTAGAAGTAGTAATTTGGATCTTTTAAGGTGTACACATCAAATGAGTGGGTTATCTCTGTAATTTTGTTAGTCCACAAGCATCTTTATCAGAAAAACAGATTTGCAGGGAAGGTCAACAGATGGAGAATGTACAGGATATTTTGTTAGTTATCTTAATAGTTTTTGAAGCAGGCTGCAGAAAAAAGCTTGAAGTCCTTGTTTTCTAAAAACAGGATTATAAAAAGATATTTTAAACTTTATTAAGGCTCTTGCATATTCTCCACAGACTGAAAGTTATGATGCCTTTTGATTCCCAGTTGTACTAAATGTGGTTTATTTTATTCCTAGTGATTTGTGGAATACCCCTTTGCATGTGCCTGGATGAAAAAAGGGTTGGATAGATTAAGTCAGTAATTTTCTGATGAAGCTTTTAACTTAAAACTATCAGCTTATTCTGATCCAAATATTCTGCAAAGCCAGATAGGCGTATTTGCTGAAAGACAAGTATTTCATGGAAATGTGCTAATTTTGAACAAATTTAACTTAAGTCAAAACTGAAATAGATTGTCTTGAAAGTTTTCATATGGGATGAAGCTCTAACTTCTAAAAAGTTATTTTGAAAATAATTTTGAGAAGTTTCTTTAATGAAATATAATCAAGATGTTGAGATTTTATTGAAGTGAAAGTAAGGAGTCTTGCTGAATAGGATTCCTGAGAACCAGAGAATGCTCTATTCGTAATATGTTGTGATAGAGAAAAGGAAGAGTATCATAATAAAAATATAATGCCAAATTAAAATTAATATATTCTAGTTAGAAGTGGCTTAACCAAATGGGATGCTTATAAGAATAACACATAATACACAAAAACCTGTTGCTGCTCAAATAGTGTGAGGTTGTACATACTGTGTTTTAAAATGATTTTAAACTTGCATGTTTTACTGCTGTAAGGTGCTTTTCACTTTCCTGATTGATACTATGTTGTAGAAATTATAAATTGATCTGGAATTGCTTCTAAACTTTCCTTATTCTTAATCTGACATATGAAAAGATGCTGTGCATATATTAGAAAGCTCCTGTCTTAATTATTCATTTTTTATTGTCTAAGGTAATGGAAATTGAAATCACCTACTGTTCAGTAGGCCACTTTTATAGCCTGAATGTAACAACAGTAAAGATTCTAGGTATTTATATTTGTGATGATTTAGAGATACAACACTAATACAGATCAAGATAGCACTTTCTGCCTATGTAGCTATATTCTTCTAATTCCTTTGGCTTGGAAAATTTCATGTGTTTTATCTTATTGGATGTTAGCATCTGAAGTTTTTTTTTAAAAAAAAGACATGTTCAGCTGTTTTTCCTTTAAATATTTTAGAAGGAAGTTTCCCGTTATTAAAATGAACATAGTAGTTTAACTATTGTAGCTGTAGTCTCTCTTGGAGAGAAAAAAAAAAAAAAGAAAAGAAAAAAAATACAAAAAGCAAAGGGAAAAAACAGGTGATTGTACTTGGTGTGCTTGAGTGAGTAAATATCCAGCTGGCTAAAAAGACAGGATTACTGGATTTGGGAAAGTTTGCTGTGTTGTTGAATTGAAAGTTCATTGGTACAGAAGAGCAATAAGAAATATCTCTAAAAAAAACCCTGAACTGATGGAGTCATTACAAGAATAATATGAAGTTCCCTCAGGACATTCACATCATTTGTGCTTAAATATGGTTAAGATGAAGCTTAACTTTTATTATTCATTATGGATTTTTTCATATCCTGTCTTGTGTGTTGTCATGGAATAACCTTTAAACTATCATAAAATAGTTGGGATTAGTCCACATAGCCACATAGTAGTAGATTTTGCCCCGGGACAATGGAAAGGAAAAAGTGTACGTGGTCTTAAACAGTTTTGTACACTCTACACAAAGACCAGAGAGAACAAACTTCTGTGCTTAAAATAATGGGGGATTGCCTTTTCTTTACACTTACCAGGTGTACTTACCTAAAAAATGAGCTGAAACAGCACTTCCTTTGGTTTCAAACTATGGAGTGACCTAAACTTTCCAGAAAGAGCATTTCCAAGTTTACAGGATCAGTGTCTTGGGCTCTGCATTCTTGAACAAGTGCAAGTCCTTTTGTGCTTGCAGGTACGCTATTGCAGAGCTGTACTTTCAAGACAAAATTATAATCAAATGAAATTTCAGCTACTGTATCTTTGCTACACAATGGAATGGTATTTGACACTATTGCTAAATGGTGACCTTTTAGTCCCCTTACAAATTAGAATATGGGACTACTGTGCCATTTGCATGTATGTCAATGTATTGTGATGCTTCCTCTTTTTCATCCACACATGCACGAATGTATATATTGACTGTGCTCACAAGATACACATATTGTTTCTTTTATTTTGCCATTGCTAATGATGTTTTCCATTTTATTCCATTTTAACTGCAATATCTTCTTTGGGTTAAATTCTAAAAAATGTTAGTATTGACATACTCTGAGCTGTCTATCTGTTGATAAGATTAATAGAAAATGTAAGAGTTGACGTTGATTGGAAAGGTGAAGTTTTTTTAAAAAAAAAAAAAAAAAAGCTGAAAAAATGGGCAAAAGCTTGTTTGGGAGGGGAGTAAATTCCCCCGGGTTTATGACTTGAAAAGCTGATACTGATTTTTAAAAGTTCATCTCACCTGTTGGACCTGTTCTCAACACAAATCCCTCCTTGTTCCTCTGCCAAGGATTTCTATTCTTAATCTTTCAAAGCTATCTCCCTAAAGAATTTCCAGCAATGTATTAATTTGGAGTGCTTTATCGAAGTTTGTAGTTCTGCCTTTTTTTAAATGTTTTCAGTAGGTTGTCACTCCTGTACACAATGCCCATCTTTAGAGCAGTGTTTTACCCTGAGGATTCACATATTTCTTGATAGAGATGACAGAGTTTGGAATAACATACCAATACCCAGAATCTGGTGATATTTTAAAACTTTGTTTTGAAGGACATGCCATATGTATAAGAGGCTGTTCACTCTTTATAAAAAGTAGTTTTATTTTGTTTCCCCAGGCTGCAAGAATGATGATGTGCCTTGCTATGGAAACAAATGCTTATGAACAAGTGAAAGATGGTATCTGTGATAAGTTACGACTGTGGGGTTATTTACAGAATAAGCTTTATTTGCTGCTGTTGTACATCAATTAGGACTAGCATAAAGCTACATTATTTCTTGAGCATTATGATCAGATCACAGTGGTTCATGGCTTTTTACTCCTATTAGGTCCTGAGCAGATTAACAAGGGGTAAGGGATCCTTAACTAGAGATTTTGGAAACTCTGAAATAGAGCAGAGAAATAAGATTATTTCACTGATGCTGAAATTTTCAGGGGAAGTACCTAGCTTGCTGTCTTCAGGGATGAAGTTCCTATGTCACTTAAGCAGTCAAAGTATAATACAGATCCAGCTTTCAGCATCTCCTACTCAGGTGTATAAACAAGCATCCATATTTCACATTAGGCCAATTCTCATATAAAGCCTTGAACAAAATGACCAGATTTACCTTACGGATGCTTGGCACATGCTGAAAATCTGATCCCAGTTGTAGATGCTCATCAAGTCTGAAAATCTATTGAGTTTTCAGTTCAGTCTTAAACCACATCATTAAATTCATGTTAAGATTTTTCAGTCATCACTGTAGGTAAAAAGGTAAAAAACTGTTTCTGTCAAATTGGACAAAATAACATCTCGATTTCCATTTTACACTAATTGATACAAATTGCTAGAACGGCACTTGCAAGATTTTCTTGTATACCTTTTTGTTGTTTCAAAACAAATTAGATGCATAAACCCAACTTTTAATCAAAACAAAATTGGCAGAGATTTCAATTGCCTTTCCCCTGGCACATGGACAACATTTGCATTTGAAAAATAAAAATGCCAACCAGGTCAGAGGCTGTCTAAGGCTATGGTCATCCTTGTGTATTTGTGAGTGTTCATGGGCATGCAAGTTAGACTGCAATGCTGGAAACCAAAGTTTGTACGTACCTCAGGGCTGTTTCCAAACTGAGGTTCTGGGGTGATGAAATTTTATTTTTTATCTTTCTGAAAAATAAATCTATCCGTATGTGAAGTGGCATGCGTGAGGCAGAGGCTGTCCAAAACAAGTTTGCTTTAGGAAACTTTAGAGCTCCCAGTTGTCCATGTATCTACAGACAGGTTTTTTGGCCAGCTTTGTTTTTAAATATTTTTTTTTTAATTTTGCTTTAGAAGTTAATTCAGAAATAGAGTTCTTCTAATCTTTTCCATTAGTTTCTTATATTGAAAAGAGCAAGCTTGTGGTTTGTCACATAAAGGAAAGCATCTGGGATCTTTTCCTTGTTGATACTTAAAAATTTATTCCTTTTTAAATAGTCTTTGAACAGGTAGAGCTTTGAGAACAACAGAATAATAAAGAAATATCTATAAACTAGGACTGCATGACAAGTTGTTCCATGTCTAGAGGCAGCAGTCAAAGGAGAGAGACCTGCTCCTGCACAAATACCAGTCACGATACCGCTCGATGCACGGGGAATGGTAACCCTCGCTTTGCCTGGAGGCTGACGTGGTGTGCAGCCCGGCTCACCTCGCTGCTGTGGGACAGAGGGCTTTAGAAAGCTCCGTTATTTTTATTTTATTTTATTTTATTCCCCCACCCCCTCCACACACAGCTCGTGCAGTCGTAGCAGTTGGGAAGTCGCTCACCTAACCCGGTTCCCGAAGGATAGGAGGAGCGAGCTGCAGCAGGGTGCTGTGCCGAACCGGAGCAGCTGTGTGGGGACGCAGCGCAGGAGGAGGAGGAGGAGGTGGTGATGGTGGTGCCGGGTGTTTGTGCTGCAGCACAGGGGCTCCTGGGTGGCTCTGTCCCTCTGCGGGGCCCGCAGAGGTGCTGTGTGGCTGGGGCATGGCCCCCCCACCCAGGAACCCTCTCCTCAGCAGGTGACAGTGCTTCTGGCCTGCCCCTGCCTTCTCCTCTTGAATCTGGCCTGCCCCTGACTTCTCCTCTTGCATCTCACTGAGGACATCTCCTTCCTTCCAGGAGCAAGCAGTGCTTCAGAGACCCCCTGGTGCTGCACGCCGGGGGGCGGGGGGCGAGGTGGCCCTGGGGTGCACACGAGGCAGCGGCAGCCTTTGGGAGGCCATAGAGGGACTGAGGTGGCCAGCTGGGGTAGGGGGGAACGACAGAGGAAGAAAAAGACCTTAGCTACTATTTTAGATGCTTTTCACCAAATCATAAGCTTAATTATGCACTGGGGTAACTTTCTGAAGGAAGCCCAGGGAGTTACTACAGAAACAAGCTGCTACTTCTAAAGAGGCCAAACTTATAAATCAGATGAGAGGCCTATCTACTGGGGTGATGGGCACAACTCCGTGGTGTCCTGCTAAGGGCGTTCTGCAGTAAATCACGAGGAGCACCAGTTAATACCGCTCTGAAGCAAAGGTAAAGTGTTATTTAGTTGAGCATTTTTATCCCATTTGAATAGTTAAAGTTTGAAGGGTTAAGTACCTCTGGTGTTGGCACCTCAGATCAGCTCATTCAAATTCAGTTACCAGTCTTGCTTGTAGCGTAGCTTCCTTCTGAGTTTCTCTTAATTAAAATACATATTTTTCTTAAATATTTAATCCTCCCATGCTTCACATTGATAATTTTTTTGCTCACATCATCAGATTTATGATATTGAAAGTATCAGCAGACCAAATACCACTATAATGCCACAGGCTGAACAATTTTATAAGAATCAACGGGTGCCAAACACTATAGTGCTTTCCTAGCAGCTGCCATTTAAACATACTCCTTCTTATTAAACAAGGTCTACTTTAGTAAAAAATATATATTTATATAGCTGTTAGAGATATATCACCAAATAAGATTTTCAAAAAGCACAGGTGCTGTCAGCCAGAAAATGAGTAGATCTTGTTTCAGCCCATCCGAAATATTTCTGGTGTAGTTTCACATATTTTTTTTTCACCTACTTTATGCAGCATCTTTTATCTTTAATTACTTCCAAGTACTATATAATCTGTAGTATTACTAGCCAGCTTCAGGTGGCGGTAGGGCGGCCAGGTAGCTTTTCAGTGCTTTGAACAGTGTTTAAGCGGACTGCTTACTGATCAGAAGATAGGTAATAACAGGAAAAAGGCAAAGAAAACAACAGCAAATGGAAAAAGATTGATGGTCCTGGAGATCAGTGAGCTTTTTTATTGTAAAAATAACTTCTCTGGGTGGCTTAATGGTTTAAAAAAAAAAAAAGAAGAAAAATATGGTGTCTCAACACTATACCTGAAATACAGGCAACCAGTTAAATATATATGGAACTCGATATATCTCAGGAAATGAAGAAGTAACACTTGATTCTTATAAATTTTTTTCTTTTTTTTTCCTTGGTGGAAAGGGTGTTTCAATGCTAAATTTAGCTCACTCTAGCCATACAATGATTTGTACAGACTTACACTGCTAATATGGAAATGGATACTTTTGATACTATAATTGGGTTAAAAAGTGATTCAGCCCCATTTTGCATTGCGTATTGCTAGAGTATAGCATTGCGTATTGCTAGAGTATAAGCAAAACACTGAAGTGTGTTTCAGTTATTTATGGCATTCTATAGTATCTTATAGTCATATCCTAATGTGATGGTGCACTTTAAGATGTATGGTATTGTGTGCACTTGAAACTTACTGTATTGCAGAGTATTCGAATGTGCTTTTTATGTGTATAACTGTGAGAAATTCTGCACTATTGTAGTAATTTATTACTTATAAGCATTCATAGTTTCATTATACATCTTTAAGTGTATATTTATGCAAAGGGCTATTCCAAAGACCTTGTATTCAAACGCAGGCAAAGAGGTATAGTAAATATGACATCATAAGAGTAAAGTCAAGAGACGGTCCAAGAAGTAGAGATCTCAAATCGTTAAAGCAAGAGATGATGGGGATAGACAAGATGGTAATTTTTTTCTTTTTTCCTTTAAAAAAAGGAGAGAATATGTCTTTAACAACTCATAAAGAAAAACTTCCTAATTTAATGAACACCTGAGTCTTTGTAATGAAGAAAGAGCCATGTGTGACCCTGCAGTTGGGACCTTTGGGCACAGGTGGAACTGAGTTTGCACAGTAATGATGGGGGAAGGGGATGGGAGGGGAGGGAGGAAGCAGGAGAAGTCAGAAGAAAATATGGCAATTGGTAAAGTTTGAATAGGTTGGGACTATGGTGGCATAACCTGGATAACTAGCACTTGAAAATTTCCTAATGTGTCAGGAAAGGCAAACTTCGACTTATCAAGAGCCATCCGAATTAGGCAATGAGTACAATATATTTAAATCCATTTCTAATCCATAGGTATCCTTCTCAGGCTGTTTTTACATTTAAAAGACACCTCATCTGTACTTAATTTTCTCTTCGGGGTTGGTTCCTGTCTTCAGTATTTTTTTTATTGAGCTCTTCATCCTCTTTAGACTTCATATGAATCATGTAGTATGAAGTTTAATTCTTTTTTTTCCTCTCATAGGCGTGGAGCTGATATATAGTAATTTTGTGAATGCTTTTTGTGACTGGATCAGGGAAATTCAAATTTATTTTTACACCTTGGAAAATGTTATGGCCTACTATTATGCCTCTGTTTTGGGTGATAAATGAAAATACAGTCAGATAAAGATATTCAACCTCTAGCAAGATAATTGGGACCTTTGCAAATATGTTTGTGGAATTAGGACTAGTCAAACACACAATTGTGACTATTGATTAACAAAGGTTGTGTTGAGAGGTCAAACACACGAAAAGGATTTTGAGGTTATGACCTATTATCTTTTTCCAGTTAACTGTAAATGTTTAATGTTTTTTCCCTATGACTTCATCGGCAGCACAGATCTTAAAAAGAAAATGGAGTACAAGGAGTAGCTCTTGTAGCTACTGTAAATCCAGGTTCAGTGGAAACAAATTCTGGGCTATATTTTTGGCATTCCTGTGTTGATCCCTTTCTTTGGGACTGGTGTGAACAAAATTCTCTGTCGAAAGGAGGGAGAATGGGAACAAAAAATCCACATGAAAAGATGTGAAGCAGAGTTATACTATAAGTAACAGCTATATCTTACGTTAGAACCATGGAGGCTTATGATGTACAATTCTGATAATAAATCACAGTACATTTTCCTAGTATATTTTAAACAATTAAAGTAGTATGCATGTAATCTGTGCTGAAAGTCCTATAGGAATTTTTTAATGTTAAATTTAGGCTTTTTTATGAGCTTGGGTGTACATGCAGAATGATTTGGCAGTATTTTAGTTTCTGTAGATTATTTGAATTTGTTAATTAATAGAGTCCTTTGAGACCTCTTCGTGAAGCTTAATGGGTTCCCTGAAGAATAACATTCCAAATGGTAGAGATTTGCAATACTTTTGAGTCAAGCAATATTTTAAATTATGCAGAAGTTTACTAGATTAAATGTTATCTGTTGATGGGAGAAGGACAGAAATTCACAAGAGGCATGTTAAAGATAAAACATTCATTTATATTAATTTTATTTTTTCTATCTGCTCAAAATGTGTAAATTAAAGAGTTCTTAGATAACATTAAGATGCAGAAACAACTAAATGGGAGGAAAATGTTTCCAAATAAAGCTAAAGAGGAACAACTCACCCAAGAAGAGAAGTCATATGGCACTTTGAGGGTTATCTTTTTCTCCTGTATATACATTTGGGAGTTTCCATAACCTAGATTTGAGGAGGATGGAATCTGCATTGGTCCTAAGCACCCTCGTAGGCTGAATATTAGAGGCAGTCTGAGGAAGAAGCTGTGAGCCTGACTTTTTGGGGGGAGGGTGGTGGGGGAGTCTCACTTTTGGGAACTTTAGTGGTCTGGACTTTTTTGACCTCTGCTTGGAATCAGAATCTTTACAGAAAAATTATGATTTTGAACCATAACAGAAATGAATTTTCTGTTACCTGTCATAAACAGAGCAGTCTTCTAATCCTAAATTCACAAATAAATTGGCTGTGAGTTGTTGATGTAGTCTTTGTTAAATTCTCCATATTACTGTGATTACTCCTGGATCTGTGCACATATCACATCCATAATTGGGCATGAGTGTCATCTTTGGGAAAAACGTGCAGTGTAATGTCACTTTTTCTGAGACTTAGAGAATACCTGAACAATGTTCAAAAGATATGGAAATGTCTATAACATCCTTAAAATTTTATGATCTTTACTTTGCTGTGTATCATCAGTCTTCTATGTCAGTTCTTCTTGTTCTTTGCTTTGTGTTTTGTTTTGAACTTTTTAACTCAATCTCGCTGTATGGCAGTTTTGCAAAGGTAATTCATTTTTCATTTTTGATGACTCAGGTTTTCCTATGGAATACATGTCAAGCGCTTTACTTTATGCTCTTCTCGTTTAGAATGAAGTGTAATGGAAGCACTAATCTTCGGCATCCTTTCTAAGAAGCCCATATGAGAAAAACTGGCATTTATTCTTGCGCACAAATCTTGATGCTTCATTTCCACTGCTCAGTGACATGCTCATTAACGAGCATCCTTTTTCAAGAGCAGAGTTATTTCTTGGAAAGTCTGTGGAAAGCAGCTCTATTGATCTTAGAGAAAATGATGTATGTATCTTACAAGCTCTTTGTGTTCTGTGTTTATAAATGTTGTGCATCTTTAATACCTTCTCTCAGGTGTGTTTTTTGTTGTTGTTGTTTTCCTGTAGGTCATCTGATTCTTGCCTGTTGACAGATTCTCTGTGAACCATCTCTTAGATTTATATAGGGCCCAGGGAAGACCTGCTCTATCCTTTGCCTTTCGAACTGCTGAGGATTTTTCTGTCCTAAACCTTTTTGTTACTCTTTCTACTGCCCTTTCATTTTTGTTTGGTTTTTGCCCTCTTTTGGGGAAGTTACAGTCCTTGGCATGAACAGAAGAAATTTCTTTAGTTTTATTTACATATCCTTTCTTTTTCACTGTTTTCCTGTGTCTTGGTGAGGTTGGGCCAGTTCTGACCTTGCTCTGCAGAGAAGAGCAAGGATTTCTGACCTTGCTCTGCAGAGAAGAGCAAGGAACACAGCTCTATGGCTGTAACAAATGTGTGAGTACTCTAGGAACAGAGTCAGGTTTGTGGCTTTTCTGAGCACTTCAGCTTTAATTCACAGCAGCACTGTGAGCTGCTCTTTGCTGTCCTTTCTATCTTTGAAAATTTTCCTTTTTTATACCGTAGAGCACACATTGGATGTTTATCAGTGTGAGAGCTATCTTTTCTAGATAAAAGATTTTTGCTGAGCTGTGCTAGATCTGCTGAAATGGAGTAATATGAGGCTCTCTGCTCTCAGGTGCTATCACTAAGTTTCAAACTCATTTAATTTATAACTACTGTTTAACTTTTATCACTGAACTTAGAATTGAATTTTTGTATCAACTTGGACACACTTTTCCCAGCCTGCCTATACCGTGAAGAGACCCTTTCAGTCGTGTAAAGGATTTCAAAGTAACGAACTTATTTTGAAGACTCCTAAATATGATTCCTAAATAACTCATAATATTCCTGTTTGTCTTGCAGCATCTTCATTTTGCATACTAGATGTGGAAAAAAAACCTGGCAAATCTGTGCTGTAATAAGTCCTGTTATTTCAAAATTTGTTTCTATTTTGAATCAAAAATTAGTTCTTGTTCCACAAGTCCAAACTGTTTTGCACGTTTGTGTTTGTTTCCGGGCTGTTATAGATGCCACTTTCTCACAAATGAAGAAAGAAAAAAGTGGGGGGGAGTATTCAGCTGTATGTGTATTCAGAACTTCAACCCCATGGGATATCTTAGAAAACTAGTAAATTTAGAACTACATAGTTCCTGTGTAATTTTATAGCAACTGTTGTCAGAAGGATGGAGCCAACCTCTCTGCAGTTTGCATGGTAAGTAAGAGAACATCAAATGTGAATCGGAGCGAGTGTTTCTGACTGAATATAAGGGGAAAAACATGAGGACAGGCAGACAGTGGGGCAGGCTGCCCAGAGAGGTAAGTGAAAAGGGGACAGAGCCCAAGTGGCAAAGTGAGCACACATTTGTTCCAATTGATGGGTGAATTGTAATTCATTTGCATTTCTCAATTTTTGACCTAAAACATGTCAATAGAGAAGTACTGCTTAGATATATAACATCAAACTTTTAGTTGAGTAGCTTAATATCATGTATCTCAACATTGATAATTACTTTAAAGTGTATGTTCAGCTATTAGAATACATAGTTAACTTCATGCAATTTTGATGATCATAAAGTATTTCCATGTTCCAGGCAGTTTAGAGCCAAGTCAGAATTACTTTGTGTGCAGAGGTTAGCTTAGCTGAAAGACCTCGTTTTCATAATATGCCTAGTGAAGGAATGCAGTTGTGCAACTGCAAATCTTCAACTTGATTTAAGATGTCAGTTTGCTGTGAAATTCTCAAGTTTCCAAACCTTCTGCAAGTCTTCAATGCCCGCTGCTTCCAGAGTGATGTGCTCTTTTGCTGAGTGGGCAGGCTGACAGTTCTTACCCTGAACGACAGATACAGTCAGTGGTACATTTTTCTGGGTCGAGAGACATCAGCTTTAACACAGCTCTCCTTTCATACTGTTATAAGCCCCACAGAGTATTTTATGCTGCTTATTGCATTTGACAGTAATAGAATAGTGTTATTGGAGGTTGATTGGATGACAAATGAAAACTTTCGTTATATAGAACTGCGTGTTCAAGGCATTTAGGAAATCCTGCGAATTAATTGACACAAAAGGTATTGGAGCAGAGAAATCTCAGCTTCTAATCCTGAGAAAATGGAAAACCTTACAGAATTTGGGTGATAAGGCATCTGTTAACATGATAGATTATACTACATAGGCTTTCATTTTTGCTTTTTAACCACTTCTGCAAATTTTCTTTAAGAAATGCCTTGCCTGTTTAATAGAGGCTTCTGTTTGGAGGGAAAGGGTTTGGTGAAGGCACTGTAATGCTTAATTATATGGAAGCTCTGCTTAATTAAATTTCCTTAAAACAGAAATCCTGCAAATCTCTTGTCTGGATATTTGCTCTTGCAGGTGAAAGATGCCTGTCACTATTGAAATGGTGGCAGAAGCTCGAGGAAGCAGAATAGATGGTTTGTTCTGTCGTTCAGTAGTATGAGTAGGGAATACGCAGTACACTAAGTTGGTTGTTCTCTTAATAAAAACTATAAACATTTTGAATACCAGAGATTATTTGCAGTGAGTCGTGGTTACACCATCTCAGTGTTGGTTATATATAATTAAATGACAAGTTTCATGGAACGGGCTTGTTTGTTGCCTTTGTTTGTCAGAGCCCCATGGATGAGGTTTGTGTGCCTGAATGTGTGAGAATCCTTCCCTCTGGTTAAAAACCACAACCGAAAAAAGAAAGCTTCTGCGGAGAATAGTTCAAAATCAAGGAAATGGATTTTTTGTTTCTTGTTTGCTTTTCAAATCCATTATTTAAAATCTCATCTAATGACCAGTCCCTCAGAGTCAGCATTTGTGCTAGCACGTCCCTTTTATTTTGGCTATTGACTCTTCATTGTGTTTGAAATTCATATCTCTTGGCTTTTACTTTTTTATTCTATTGATTCCTTTAAGTTTTTTGTATTTTTTTCTTTCCCCCCACAGGAGTAAATGTTTCTTGCTTTCTTAAGCATTCATATTCTAGATTAATCTAAGTTTTTACTCATTTTTGAAAAGTTTATAGGTTGGAGGCTCTTGAGACTTGCATGGTTTTGTCAGTGTGTTGATATGTTTCTTAAAGGCCACCAAATATAAACTACAGCAGTCTTAACATTACAGATGTTAGCTGAATTACAGTTTGGAGCAGATTGCCAGAATATCGAAGGCTGTTAATCAGTCCAATGTCCACACTGTACTAGTGTCATATTATGTTTTGTTTCATTTGAATGAAATGTCATGTAGTATGTTGAGTTGTCATATGTTAATAACAGGATATGTGAAAACTCCTAATTTCACTTTCAGCTCTCTTAATGGATAGACTGTGTCCATATAGAACTTGGTGAGAAGGTTCTGCAACACTTGGCAGTGTGAGCTGTTTTGTTAATTATCATTTATATTACTATGGTTAATAACATAGTGGTATAAAACAATACAGTCTAACTTAGGCTTTATAAAAACTCTCGTGACGTTTCCTTTCTCCTAACCTCCATGCATTCGAATTTTAAAAAATATTCATAACTTTAAGCATATAAAACACTTAAGCATTTTAAACAGCTGTTTCTGGATTAAACAGCAAGAACTTGACTGTTTGCATTTCATAGTTAAGTAAACTAAATGGGATTTGGAATAAAACGCTAATGGAAAAATCATCTAATTCTTGTTGTAAATGAAGATAGGCTTTCAGTTGTGCTGTGCTTTTGGGTAACAGCTTAATGTCTTTCTGCTTATCCAAAAGGAAAAAATTCAATGACAAATGATGGAACTGCAGTCTCTTATTTTATGCCTTCCCATTATCAGTGTTTTATTCTAACATGCTGACATTTTCTGCATGCTGCAATAACCTCAGTCAGCAGGAAATACACAAAATAAATAATTGCAACTTCCCCATTAGCGTAGTATAGTTCAGTACACTGCAAGCTGAATAAACTGAGAAGAATTAATGAAGTTACAGGCAAGAGCCCCCAGAGCGATAATGCTTCAGGGATATTAAATTAACAAGCAGTTGTGTTAAAATGAAGTCACAGTCCTGACTTAACTCACAGTATTTTTCCTATTTGTGAAGTATTGGGCTCTTGTATTTCTTTTATTCTGGGGGAATGGAGCTTGAATAGAAGATCCTCTAGCGCTCCACAGTGTGACCTTACATTCAGTTATTGTCTGTAAGTGTAATACTGGCAGCGAAGTAATACTTTAATCCCAAATCTGTACTTAGTGCAAAATCCTATTCTGGGCAACAATGTTGCAGTATTGGATACCCAGCGACAGGGATTTGTCTTACCTAACTGCAGCTGGTGAGGTGCCCACGCGAGCTTTCTAGACTTGCGCAGAGCAGGATGAGCTGGTCTCCAAGGTACCTGCCTCAAGTCAGGTGCAGCGAACGCTCTGAGCCACCGCTCTCTGCAAAGGGGGGTAGCTCAGAGGCACGGAGGAGCAGAAGTAACATGATTTACAGCTGCTCAAAAATAAACACAGTGAGTCTTTCCCCTTGTCTTCTGCCATGTGTGATGTGACAACACTGGGAACGTGGACAGGCTGCTGGACAGATTGTTTGCTCTTGAGGCTGTGGAGGAACAGAGCCCTGTTAGCCCTCTTCCTCCCCATCCCGTTTGGTTTATCACTGATGTTCAAGAGAGGGCAGCATCCTGCACCCTTTCTACTAATAGAGCAGAATACCCACATGGCAAAACTTACGTGGTCATATGTTAAGTTTCTGGGGTTGATGGGCTATCATTGGAAGGGTTTGCTTTGTTTTTTTTAATTGCATTAGGTCTTCATTTATCTTCTCAGGAGTTTGCAGAAGAGGAGAGAAAGTGCAAGGGAAGGTGAAATAAACTTATGTGTGATGGATAATGTGTTGCTGTTGGTAGAACTACTTTGATTTCCAGGGGAAAATGAGGTTTAGGAAGTCTTTTGAGTGAGAGAGCACACATCTGTCTGTCACTGCAATCATGTTAGAAATCAATGGCCACGCAGAAAGAAGAGATCATAGGGGGGAAAAAAGGAGACCATGTAAAGTGCCCAAATTGGGAAGGATTGCTCTATGATCCCACGCTTACTAGATGCTAGAGAATTAGGAGATTTTATAAATGTCAGAAAAGTTTGGAGAAACTAGAGTTGGTTTTCAGGCAAACAAGAAATGGGAATCTGTAGGGAACAAGGCTTTGCAAGTTCCTGTGCTCCTAAAAGTGCTTGTGTCTTCATATGTGCCATATTCATACTGAAGTCTTTCAATACCTGTATCTTTATCCTTCAAATGCTTAAACTTTTACAACATTTCTTTTTCATGGAAAACTCTTAAAGAAAAGAAACAATTTACTAAAATTCAGCAAGTAAAGGTGACCTGTCTTAAAGAACTGTGACAGTTTCTGGTTTGTACCTGTATAAACTTCTGTTTGTGTATTTTAATAAAAAACTTGCCATGGTGGCCTTTTAGTTTTTGGCGAAACTTGCTAGGTTGGCCTACACAGAATTATTTTAGAAAAATCAGATATCTCTGCCACTTGTGTTATGTTAAAATTGTGTTGCTCTACCAGTCCAGTCCAATACTACTTCACAGAAGTTTAATTTTAAGACTTTGGCAGTTTCCATAGGGTTCACTATAGTATCTCATATCTAGAATGAAGAACTACTCAAAGTCACTGACTTAAGATATATAGTATGTGTGCTTGTATCTTGGACAACTTCTTCAAACCTGTCATGATTTCAACCATAAATGTGCAAACAAATAATAAGAAACTCTGCGTGTACAGTATCATGTTATTTCTTGAATGTTCAAGTAATCTAGTTTACAGTTACTTTGGAAGGAGGGAAGATGAAATAAACTCATGTGTGATGGATAATCATTGAATTTTCTGAAACTTGCATTTTACATCATTATGTTGAAATAGGTTTTTGAATTTATATGCATATACTTATGAAAGTGGGGTAGTTTTCTTTCCATACTTGTACATTATGTAACATCTAAAACATTTCATGCAATCAAGTAAAAACTGGAGGAGCAATATATGCTGAAATTTATAGAGAGATATTTGATGTGTTTTTGGTACATGGCATTGGGACCTGTGACACAGATAAGTATAGTATCTATGCCACTAATATTCTGTTTAATGAAATTGAATGTAGTTGTCTTGGTATTTTTTCCAGCTGTAAAGGTAATTATTTTTATCCACCTTTAGGGAATTTTAACTACTTGACTATGGTTTGAACAAAAAAAAGGAAAGAAAAAAAGAAAAATAGCCCAGGCTAACTCATTTTTCAAGCTGCCAGCCTTTTGACAGTCTTCTGGTGGCAATGAGCCAGGGAGGAAAAGGTTGTATGCTATAAATGAGGTATAGTAATGAGACATGTTTGGTGTGAAACATGTTTTAGGACTGTCCCTATTGCAGGGCTACCCCGTCACAGGTACTAACAGCTATAGCAGCAGTCTAAAAATCTTCCACGTGAGAGGAAAAGTGTATTGTGGGTACTCTAGTCCCATTTGCTCCATGGATCTCGTATTATATTTTCGGTGGCATGGGCTTAGTATATAAAAGCCATTAAAAAGGACTTCTGTGGGATTAAAAGAACTGACTGCAACTTCAGCTGCTCTAAAATGTAAATGATGAAAATTAGTATAAGTGTGCTTTACATTCAAAGGCTTAAGGGAATAACTGAACCATATCTGCTAAGGTCACAAAAAATGAAAATTACTGTTTTTGAACACTGAATTGTGGGAAGTGCATGGAATGTAATTACTTACAGTAAATGATAAAACCATATACAATGAGTCTGAAGTTGCAGAGATTAAATGCTCTGACCAAAAAGACACTAATCAAAGAAGGAAGAGGAGGACGTGAACATTCCTCAAATAGATATATTAAGCAATAGTAAGTCTGTAAAAGTCAGTGCTTTTACTCTAGCCCTGTTTCTGTATTTGAAGTGTTTCAATATTGTTGGGGGATAAGTGGCAAGATCAACTATGTGCTGTAAGGTAATATGGAAGTAGGAGCTGACTGGTTAACAAAGCAACATCTTTATTAAAATGGTTTTGTTGTTCTCAGATTGGAACTTGGCTTTTCAAGGAGGTGTGAGCATAAGACTTTGTCTGTTCTCATACTGCTCACTTGCTGTATCGCTGCTCATGTTCAGCAAGTTGTGTCTTTTGTCTACCCTTATGGTTGCTTTCCATTGATTCTTAATGCAGCCTTTTTTTTTGGTTTACAATAATATGTCTATTCAAGCTATCTAATATATCAGATATTGCAATTTGAAATTTTCAGTATCAGTATTACAGTATCTGGAAGACTACGAGCTGAGATCTGAATTTTATGTTCCTGTTATAACTACATGGGTCAGATGATTAAAATTTATACACACAAAGGACATTGAATCTAACATGATATATGAACACTGGTTTAACACTGTAGGCCAAATTTTGAAAAATATGATCCTTACTAAACCTGTCAAAAATTACATATTTGTGGTTAATGTTACTTAGATGTTTGACTTAAAGTAGTTTTTCAAATATTACCTCAGAAATTCTTACTTGCATTCATTGGCATTAAGCGAACCAGTGGAGATCTTCATGTACAAAAGTACTATGCAAGCTGTATTAATAGTGTCATACGTATAACATTTTGCCAATTTTATTTTAAATGATACTGTTTTCTGTTGCTTCTTTAGAGATACCTGCAAGGCAAAGCCAGTATGTGCCTCTAACATGGCCTGAGATAACTTGGGAGTCACTGATGATAGTGAGTTAAGGTAGTGGAAAATTACTGTGAGAATTTGAGTGTCACACTGAAGCAGTAACTTCCTTCAGTAAGGGTGAGTAAAATAGCTTGAGGAGTGTAGCTTTCTGGCCCAGTGTGAAAGCCCAAGGTAGTAGGAACTTGCAACTTGATAGAAAAAAACTGCCTTGACAGTAATTCAGTGGTGCCTGTAAACAGTGTTTCTGGCATA
Organism: Casuarius casuarius; assembly: GCA_003342895.1. NCBI lineage: Eukaryota > Metazoa > Chordata > Aves > Casuariiformes > Casuariidae > Casuarius > Casuarius casuarius. The sequence goes on along the minus strand of PTFA01000009.1, from coordinate 954,359 downwards.
TTTAGTTTTAGTTCTTAATATTTGGTTTCTTTAATGCAAGTTAAAACATTGTCCAAAAGTTTTGTGTCTAGGCTCAGACAGTCACAAATCTATTTAAAACTGGAAAATGAGGTCTGAGTCAAAGTTCAGAAGGGTTGTACCACCCGCAGTCAGATAAAGTAACATGGAACAGTTTTCTCTAAAGAAGCCTTTGTTGTGGTAGCTTTTGTTTTTGGCAAGACGGTTCAGATACTGCAAGAATGAAGTGCAGCATACAGCAATTTGGTGTTTTGACTTTGGGCGTCTCAAGCTATTGGTATTTTAGTGAAAGTAGTATGAGGCCTGGTTTGCAAAAGCCCTGACTCATTGGATGAAGCTTGCGTTTGTATATCCAAAGTTTTGGATTTCATTATATTACATGAATAAGGCAGTGATGGATTAGTTTTACTCAAGTGCATCTTTCTGTTTTTAAGAGATACTATAGGTAGCTGTTTCTTAACATACTTAAATTTCCCACTTTAGCTCAGGGAAACGTAAGTTAAAGAAACTTAGGGACGTGCTTATGTGGAAATCAGCCATGCAATAATTTGACCTTTTAGATGTGCTCAGTGTTGCTCTTGATGCTGCACTTAAAGGCCAGGTGAACTGCGGTCTCCCAGTGTTGCTCCTGCTATGCATGGGAACCTTCTCCGTGGTAAAAATGCAGCACAGATCACCAAAGATGGATTCTGCCAAGCAGCTAGCTGTCCTCTTTCCTTGTAATTTTGTTGTTGCTACAAAATCCTGAGACTAGTAGATCCAAGCCTATTATTTTGCCCATAATGTTGCTGCTCTTAATGGCTATTGGGGCCAGGTATGTATTTTATTTCTGAAGTCTCTGAAATGACAGTCCGCACAAAAAAAGAAAGTTCAGGCTGTGATGATGGTTTTGTCTGGTGATTAGTGAGAGCTGGAAGCGGTCCACTGCATCCCTGGTAGAAACCACTCATTTTGCGCTTGCAAGTCATCTCTAGTGTCTCTATAGAGTATCCAGGGTCTGTATTGTTGCACACTGCAGTGCTACATCAATAGCAAATTTAACCCATGTAAATCACTGCAGAATTAGTTTAGAAATTAGAATTAGAAATTAGTTTAACTGCTGTAAGTTAAATCTCTTATTTAAATGAGTGAGTCGAGATTTTCAGCAGTGTGGTTGAGATCAGTGTTGACTTGTAGAAAGAAAAGAACTTGATAATCAGCATTTTCAAAACCCAACAGGATTTCAAACAACCTATTTTGTTCTATGAAATAGCCCGGTTAGATTTTGAGTGAAATGCATTGGTTACTTCTACTGTATTTATGTTGACAGTAGTACCTAATCCTACTAATTGTAAGTAGGAGGCATGTCTGATTAGAGAGGGCTTGTTGAAAGGCACAAAACTGTACGAAAAGTGTTCGGCCATGTGTTGAACATGCCAATATGCTAAACTGATTTTCATAGCTTTTTTGGTGTGTGTGATAATTATGAGCAAATTACCATTCGTCAGTGTAATTTTTGACAAAAGGATAATGACCTCAACTCTGTGCAGAACATCTGGTCTATCTGCTATTGACAGAAAATCTGTTAGGATCTTTAATTATTTTTGTGCAGCCTCTGAATAACGATCTGTGCAACATAATTAAATGGTGTTCTGGATCGTATAGGACAACGATACCTTTGTGGCAGCGGTTAACGTTATAGCTGGACAAATTCATGCATGTATCTTGGAACAGCTTGGCCTGCAGATAGTAGTCATAACCAACGTCCAGACTCATTTGCGCTCTGGAAGAGCTCGTGCTATGAGGGATCCCGGGGTGCTACGGAGGGTTTTATGCGGCGTCTCCGACTCCGCGCTGCTGCAGGAGCAAGTGAGCAGAAGGCGAGAAAGCTGCAAGTGCTGCCTGGGGACCTGCGTAGCCCTTGGGGTTGACTTTGGCCGAGGACACTGGTGGTCTCTGCTGGCCGTGAGGAGCAGTAAGTGTGTGCCTGCAGGCATTTCTGGCTTGGAAGAGTAAAAACATAGCTTGGCTATGGTTAGATGGCTTGTTCTTTTGTTATAGTAACAATAGCTGGAACAATAACAATGGCTGTAACTGTTATAGTTGTGCAAATCTACTCCTGCAGCTCGAACAGCTGTTTTATGTAAATTGTGTTGTAAAACTTTACTGTCAGAATCATTTTCATCAGTTATTGTTCTCTATGGGGATTTCTCTGCTTTCTTATCAGAAGACAAATGGGAGTATAGAGGGGAGTTTCTCCTTTAAAAACTAGGCTCAAAGAAGTGTTTTTACAGCTGCACCTTCTTTATCTGTTTCTCTTTCATCAATGTTTTTCTGACTTTAAAAATGTGGCCAGGGAGCTAGGTTTTTAATATCTCAAAGCCCACTTCAAAATCTAGGTGTTACATTGTGCTGTCATTAATAATATGCTATTCTACATGTAGTTGTTATTTAAAAATTATATCTTTCTCTGTCCTCCTCTAAATCTCATCCATGTCCAGTACATCCCCTCTTCTGAAGCTTCTCTTTTCTGGATGGAATGACTAAACGCGAATTAAATACTCCACCTATTTGGAGTACTCTTGAATTCTGAAATGGCATTGCATTGCCAATTTTCTTCTCTCTTTTTCTATGCTGAATAGAGCTGATTCCTCTTTCTTTTCAATGCCATTACATCTGATAAGCAAATTATAGTGGGTGAAAAAGGTGATTTCAAAGCACAGTTCTGTAACCCACATACATGGCACAACAATTTCTGCAGCTATAGAAGTGCAGGAAGGTACAGTGCCTGCTCACAGGTAGGCTTGCAAAAGCGGAATTGCTTATCCATCAGCTATGGATCCTGACATAGTTAGCAGGTGAATTTGTAATACTTGCATGCTGAGATCTGCTTACATACTGATCCTATAGGACTGTTTCACTCCCTGTACTTCTGGCAGCATCCTTCCCCCTCCCCAGTAGTGCTGGCATTTCTTATTTATTTTGGTTGGAACCTAGGTATCAAGATTTTTTTTACCCTGAAAATCTGGAGTTCAAGGTGTAAGGGTAGTAGTAGATGTGATATTGAGGGGAAAAATATCTTTAATTCATGCAAGATACCTCTTCTGTCATACTTTTGGGGAACTTCTGAATCTGCTGCTGCGTCCAGAAGTAGGTGTTTTTATCTTGCTGTTACCCAGTTGCCAGTATCCATTCTCTCCGTTTCAGAAACCTGATAGTTTTTAGTGTATGTAGAAATTAAGTAGAGTTGGGTATTGCTATCATTAGAGCTAAGTAACTTTTAAAACATACAGTCTTTTAATTTCCTTTTATACTGCACAATGAAATTATTTCCTATTAGTCCTTGCACAGGTATCTGAATTGAGAAAGTGTTAAAAAGGCTGTTGAATAACATTTGTTTACAGTGAACATGTCTTAGAGGTTTATTTTGTGGAGCATAGATTAATGGGGAAAATATCACTTCAGTCAGTATTGAGAAGTAAGATAATCAGTCTTTGTTTTGTGCATTTTTGTTTAAGTCCATGTCTGTCATATTTTAAATCAGTATTTTTTGTATTCAGAGGCTCACTGTGTATCAGTACATGATTATACACTCTTAATTTTAACATTATAATGAACACTAGGATTTGTGTGCATGGTTTGTTGTATCAGTAACACCTATTGTAATCTTTCTGCTGTGGCAGAAAACTTACTTTCTTTAAATTAAAGGAGTACTTTTAGCGTTTCCAATTTTAAAAATCATGCAGACAGATACAGGCACTCCAGTTTTATGTATGTGTGTAATCATTAGTATCAACTTGGCCCTGGGTATTTTATAAGCATCATATTATGATAAAGTAGCAAAGGGCAGGCAAATTCATGAATAATACTTTAGCATTAAGAGAGAACAGGAATACTGTTTTCGTCTTTGGCACTGACTTGCCGTTAACCTTGAAACTTGAAATGAACATGAAAATCAGTTTAGTTCAAACTTAAGAGGACCCAACACTTTCTTCTGTTCTGTTACCTCTAATTTCAGTATATCTTTAAAAAAATAAAAATAAATAAATAAAGCTGTTCTTTGTTTTAGTGATATTTTGTGCTCACAAAATAATTAAGAAAAGTGCACTGGAGATAAATATTGGAGTGATGTGCCAGCAATAATAACTCATACTGTTTATGAGTTCAAGGGTAATATAAAACTAGTGAGCACTGTTCAGGAATAGAATAATAATAACCCTTTACTGGGTCAAAGGCTGGGGTTTCTGTTTGTTAGGTTTTTTCTTTTTTCCTTCCCTCCGATACACTTACTGGAGCTGGTTTTGCATCTATCTCCAGATAGGTATTTCTGGATATTCTGTTTTGTATTTTTGTGCGTATTTTTGGTGTCCCCTCCTCCCCCCCCCCAGGAATGGAACTTTTAAAAGTCTAATGATGTGGTACTGGTACAGAGTTAAGTTGTACTATGCAGTAGAAGGTATCAGCATGCTTGAAGTGTAAATGGAGCTTGAGAAACATCCTTAGAAGCTGCTACTTTAAGTTCCCTCTGGAATTGCATCTGAATTGTCCCTTATGCATCTGACCACTTCCTCTTTCTTTTTTCTTTTTTTAAAGTCTGATGTAATTACTTTAACTGCATCAAATAAAGTATTTATGCTTTTTAAATTTATTTTAAAGTTTTATGGAGGGTTAATTGTGAAAGCTTTGTTGTTACAGAGTGCTACGGCTGCCTTTGGCAAGGACACTGAGAATATAATTTCATTAAATTTGAAAAAATGAAATC
>PTFA01000009.1:937979-949560 GCA_003342895.1 Casuarius casuarius | reverse complement strand
TTACATGTTCTTACTTGCCTAAGTTTAGTTGCCACAAGTCATCGCCTGAACTGCCATACTGGCAGGAAAGAGCTGCCTATTGGTGTCTTCTCTGAAAACGAAACATCACAAAGCAAGACCAAAAGAGACTGATTTTTGGCAAACTTAAACCTGCAGATGTGTGCACTTGTAAGCAGGTTAGCTAATCACCTGTAGAGTATATTATGATATTTCTTAACGGCTAGCTTTTAGTAAGTCTATATTCAGTCATGTTATAGCCCTTAGGAATCACCTAATTAATTACTGACTTTTAAAATCAATTCATCCACTCCTGCAATCATTAAAAATATTGAGCAAAGTATATTTGTGACTGTGAACAGAAATTTGGCTAATGAAGTCATTTAATATAAAGGATATGCAAAGGTAGCAAGTTTTAAATGTCCTTTTATGATCCCGCAACTTTGCTGCTTTTAATCCTGAAATGGGTCAGAAAGAAAAGGAGAAAATCAGTCTGTTAGGAAATTTGTTTTAAATCATGAACCTTTGTATATTTGATGAAATAGAGTTTAAAATAAGTACCACACTGAATACATTAAAATGGCACACAAGTGATTTAAAAGACCTTCAGTTATTTCATTTCCTCTTTTTATCCTTTAATAGGCCATTTATGTGTCTTCCACTACTTATTATCAAAAGCATGGCTTCCTCATAGTAATATAATGCTTGTTTAACAGGAAATTGAATGTAACACATCAAAATGTAGACCTATGCCAACATTTAACTGTGCTATTTGGACAGTTCAGAAGCTTTTAATGTTATTTCTGCAGAGATGTGCTGTCCTCATCCAACGTTCCTGAAGACTTTTATATAAAAAATGCACAAGTGCAGAAAGATGACATTGTGCTCGTTCTTGCTATTTTTCCTGTATTCTGTTTGAACGGCTAAGCGCACAGAGTCGCTGGTCACAAAGCTTATACCCAAAGCACTCTTATTATGCAGGGAGTAGTCGAAGGAATAGAGTAGAAGTTACATGGCTGAACAGTGTATGTTTAAGAGAACTCCACTGATTCCCATTTGGATAGGAAAACCCAGTAAATTCAAGTGGGAACTAAGTAAGGAGATGAATGAACACTTTTTTCTGATGTATTATCGTGGTTTCATTTAGGGACAGATGGTGGCCTAGCTAATAAAGCAGTGCTCAATTATAATGGGTGCAAGGGACACCTCTATGTTCCTGTACAGGCTACTTGCGTGTTCTGTAAGAAACCGGTTACACTGGAAGCGTAAGGATCCTACATGTAATTGGGAGACCTTTGTGTCTGAAAGAGGGGATGGGGAGAAATGGGTCTAAGCTCTGCATTTGTTAAAATGTAGGTAACGTGGACAAGACAATCTTGTGCTATGTGTAGATTCAGTGCAGGCTATTGCTTCTTTGGAGACTTTTCTGAAGTGCTATAGCGATTCTGTAAGGGTATGTTATGCCTTAATTACTGTTTAGCTGCTCTTCATATAAGTATTTCAAATTAACCATAATAGACTATGAATTTCCTAAAACTAGCAAAATTTGAGGGCCATGTATGTTACCTTATTTAAGCATCCCATGTATTACAGCTTTGTTAAGAACTTTATTAAGACTTTTCTCATCATGGAGCGTGTTGTCTGAATTTTAAGTTGTAACAATTGAGAAAGTGTGACTTTGAGAAATTCTGTTCTTGATTGCTGGCATGAAATAATTTACTTCAAGGGGCTTTTAATGTTGTTTTTAGTCCATTAAGTAGTCTATTTAAAAAAAAAGCACAGAGAAATAACAGAAGAGCAGAATTTCACATGCAATAAAATTAATAATGCTTAGTCATGTAAGAAAGTAAGAATGTTTATAATCCATTTCATCCATTTTATGTAGTAAACACATTTATTGCTCTCAAAAGGATCTCTGTTGTAGCCAAGATGATGTCATTGAATCATGCAGTAATTTAGGCTGGAAAGGACTTTACAGCTCGTCTGCTCCAACCTGCTCTAGCTGCTCTAGTTTTAAATATAGATCACTTTGCTGAGGCTCCTTGTTTACAAAATGAATACAAAAGGACTTAAAAATGAGCTTTGACGTATCAAAATCACTTTGTGAGGAGACTGGAAACCGTACTATCTACAGGTTATCTGAAGTGCTATGTTATATTGCTTATTGAGTACTCAATCAAAATTCTGATGCCTGGTGCTAGCTATAGTTATGTACCTTTCTGTCAGGTATGCTCTAGTACAAAATGTAAATAGTGCGGAGGTCATGAAGTAGTATTGTGGCACTTAATATTATTAAACATTACAAGCCCATTAAATTTCCAGTGTTGATTTCCTTCTCCAATACCAGATTGCAGATTATGTCTCTTATCTTCTACTTCAAAGCCAAGAACAAGTCAGGCCTTTACTGCTACAGCAGTACTAAACACCCTCTTGTTTGTCCTCTAGAGCAGCTGTGTTTGTCGTGAGCTGAAGCTCCCCCCGCGAGGGAGGCAGGAGTTCTGTAGCCCTGGAGTTCTCCTCCGGAAACCTGATATCCTTTTCAGTGTGGTAATAAAACATGCAATTTTTTCTGTTACGCATGCATAAGACATCGTATTGATGACCTCGGTGCTAAAGCTGCACTGTCAGAAGGTGATGCAACCCCATTCATTTAACGGAAAAGGAGCTGGAATGGTTATGCCTGGCTATTGCTCTCAACTTTTTTGCAGTGCTCAGAAAGAAGTCTGGCTAAAACTGCCCCCAGTTAGAGCTGCCATCCTATGGGAGGTCCTGAAACGGCAGAACAAAATGAGGAGTTGCGAAATTGTCATGGACCCAGAGGTTCAAAATAGAATTCAGAAGCTTGGAATATAATATTTTCTGTCTCAGCATTTTTCTAAACATTACCCGTTTTCTGTATGTATACTGTAATTCAGTAGTTTTTTCTGAAAAGTTTGATTAACTGAAAGAATGGGAACTCTGGGAATCCTGAGTCTGCGAACTGGTGATAAGTAGGTGCACAAAACCCTCCTCCAACATGTCATTAACTTCATTATTTCCAGCTCTGTAGTGAAAAATAAAATCAGTAAGAAAAGATAGGTATCTTTATTAGATTCCTCTTAACCTTAGTTTATTTGTGCTCTGTCTGATCAATGTAGTGTTTCTGGTATAATTGACTTATTCAGAAGACAGCTGGGAAGCTGTTGTAGAGAAATTTTATGTCCTCTGCAGTTTTACGTTCTGTTACCAGAATGAGAGATTCTGGTTTGTGCGACTGCTGTGTGAGCCATCCCGTGAGCTTCTGCCAGCGTAGGCTTGCAGGGGCAGCAGTGTCTTTTTGCAGGGGACTTCCCAAGCACTGGTTAACTGATTCATTTTACATCCTTATAAAGAGTAAAAGTATTACTTTCAGAGGTGTAAAGCTGAGTTGGTATTCGATGACTTTCCTGAATTCACATGCGAAAGCTGTGGTTCACCCTGGGATAAAAGTCAGACCACTGGAGACCTGTACTAGTCTTGGCAGAGAATACTGCCCCCATGGAGTCGGGCTGTGCACTTTGTATTTTTGCAAGGCCTATATAACAAAGAACTTCTTCATTTTTCATAACGTTTGGTTTCTTGGGTTGGTGGTTGCCTGATGTGTCCTGTAGGGCACTTCGTATGCTTGATGTTGTGGTATAGATGAGAGGCTATCAGCTGTTTGTGCACACACTGTTACACCGTATGCAGGCTGCTATGTTACATGGAGCAATAAGCAGCTCTTGGCCTTTGCCAATGATTGATGTGCAATCCATGGACTTGTAACAAAGCTTTCTGTAATTCGTGCGCGTGAGTGTTCCTACTGGCCTTTCTAAAAGTAGTGGGGAAAAATGAAAATTGTTGACTGTGGAGACTGGGATGCATATGTATCTACGGTCAGAGATACTTTGCTCTGAGAAGGTGACTTAAGAGATCAGAGAAGGCTCTGATGTGTGGGGAGCTGCTGCAAGTGTTGCACCAGTTCCAAAATGGTGAGGCTCTGTGCAGCTCCCAGTTACGGCTGTTCAGGTTTCAATTCAGCGAAGTGGCCTGAGAGGAAGTGGGTTAACGTGTTTTCTTAAGGCAGGTGGCTGCTTCTAGACTCCTCTGCATGAAAGATTTTAAATATCTTTTGACCTCTTTCTATCTGGGATTGAAGTGAAAAGTTCACTTTGAAGTTTTTCATGGGAGAAAATATTTGGGGAAAAAGTCATCTTCAGAATGACTAAAAATAGCTTCTTGGTGTCTAACCTCTAGGCTGTCCCATGCCCCTGATTGCTTTGCGTGTGCAGCATTATCAGTTGCCTGCTCTAAAGATGCTGCTCAGAGCTAATGCTCCCCGGCTCCTGGGAAAGTCTGTCGGCTCTGGTAGGCAGCTGCTCATCGCAACCAAACCTGTGGCCTCCCAGGTAAGGAGGAGACCAGCCTGGCTGGCTTCCACCAAAAGGTTTAATTAAATCAACAGGTCCTGTCCAATATGTTGTGTACGGATTGTCAGAAATGGCATGGTGCTAGTTTTGAACATTAATCACGTAAGTTAACAGGCCTGAACTTCTCTGGGTATTTCCTCACCTTTCTTTTTCTGGACTGTCTGCTAAACCTTAAGTGTTTTTAAGGCAATCTCAAGAATATCCTCTAAAGGACTGCTGAAGGCTTCAATTTGAAATCTCCCTTCCTAAGCCCGGGATCAGTGAAGTGCTGGGCTCTGTGTTAGTGGAGGCAGAGTTACTGGTTTGAGCATTAGGTACTGAAACATCCCATTGACTGCTGGTTTCTGGAAGGTTATCTAAAACCAGTTGAACTTTGTTACGCAGTAGCCAAGGCACAGTGATTACTAAACCTACATAGATGATATGACATCAAAAGAATTTTTGCAGAATCCTGAACTACTACTTGTTCATAAAAATAGGAAGAATAAAAATGAAGGGAGGGAAGGACAGAATAGTGAATGCGTTAAGTCGGCAACTGGGATAGAACAGACTTGTATGTGTGAAGCTCCTTGTAATACTCTTCTCAGCAAGACTATAATAAAGATCTGTCTGAAGGATAAGAGACTGCTGAAAGTAGGAAGAATATTAAGAGGTACAGAAAATATAGAGAAAGAAAGTGAGACTTAATGACTTGTTTTGTACAAGTTTGGGGCAGAAGCAGTGTCGCTATCAATAAATTGTTCCAGACTTGGAATGTTTAGCAGAAGGTAATAACAGTGTAAAAATCATCTAGTAGTACAAAATAAAGATGATCTTAGGTCTTTGCAAGAGCATGAGATGAGGCCATCCTGGCAGAAAAAGGAAAATTCAACTGAAGTTTTCTGAACTAGAAAGAAAATCTACAAGTAAGGTTAAGTGAGAGGAGGAATAATGTTCTAAGAAGCTATTGAAGCTTCACTGCCTTGCTTTAATTAAGAAGCAATTGGATTTAATGTGTGTAGGAATGGGATAGGGTAACCCAAGCACTTGTTACAAAGGACGGAGTCCGTGACCCAAGAAATAACTTTCATTTCTTCAGTGTCTGCCCAAATCTGTGTTGAAATAGAGCAGATATTAGGTGTCGTGAACTGCTTATAAAGGAATATCCTTGTTGCCTTGGGCAAATCTGTGGTTTCCCTTGGGCATCCATCAGGCTGTGTCTCAAAGCCAGGGTAGAAGGGCAGCCATTTTAAAGTGGGCAATTGAGTTCAGATGTGTCAGTAATTAAGAGTCTAATGGACTGCAGGAATTCATCTCACTCCTATGTTGGTATGAATTGGTGATATACATGTTTGTATGGAAAGGATTATAGGGAAATATCCAGGTTGCCTTCGTGGGTGGGAAAGAACACCTAAAATGTGAATTGTTGGTAATAAACACAGCTCTTCTCTGCATCACTCCTGCTAAAGAGGTATTTGCAGCTTCAGAGGAAATGAAGGCAGTCAGAAGGACTATAGGAGAAAGTCTCAGAGCTACCTTCTCATTTTGGGGAACAAAACATCTGTGAACTGGGATATGGAGCATGAGTTGGCATTTTTAATGTAGTTAGCTTTTTTAATTTCTCACTTTCAGGTAAGGTGTCAAAGCTGTATGGGTATGGATCGGATAAAAGTGTACAGCTTGTCAGCTGAGTACAGAGATGGAGAGAGGCTGACCTCTTTTTTTCTTTTTTCCTTAAGATGGGTAATTAAAAACTTTCTTATACTCTGTCACACATCTTTACCTGTGTATTTTTGGATTTTGTAAACAATATTATTGGGATTTCAAGATAGACTCTGTTAATGGTGACCATTGATCTTTGTGCAGATAAATGATGTGTGCCGTCGTTCTTTCGACCCTGGAGTGCTGTACAGCGTTCAGTGTCTTAAGATACTTCTTGATTGCATCCTCAGGAGTACTAGAATGAATCTTACCTAGGTTGCCCACGCTAGCTTGGCAGCTGCTAATGTGAAAGCTTGTGCAGACGAAGTGCCTTTTGGTGATCAAGACAAGCTTCTGGAAACAGCTGGGTAGTCGAAAGGTTTCCTAAGCACACTGAGTTTGAGAGCACCTCTGTATTTCTGTATTCCATTCAGAAATGTTTGGTTTAAAAGTGAATCTGTTAACTAAATACGAGAGTATCGAAGACGGTGTGAACATTTGGTTGTATCAAAAGGTGTCTAAGCAGTTTGCAAATACAGACATGTAACTTAATACAGGTTGTGTTCAGAAGAATGCGAAATATATGGTTAATCTACAGAAGTGTTTCCAGAAGCAATATTATAGTTAAAATTAAGGAGGAAATATGATTAAGTACCTTACTCAGAAGTAAAAAAAAAAACCGAACAATCCCCTTCCCCCCCAACTCTTTCCCCACTCCCAAATAACCCTTCTCATCTATAGCCTTTTTAGGCATAGCAGCCATGCAATTAATTTAAGTTCACTAGAAGCCTATAATGAAAAGTCTAACATCATGTAGCTTCTTTCATTAATAATATCATTGTCTTTTGTCAGCTCTAATAGCAATTGGGTTTATCCAGCTGGAAAGAGTTAGACAAAGACAGATAGACAGGCAAGTCTGTTTACTGTCAATTGAGTTAAAAAGAAAGGCAGCTTTGCTTTTTAAATACATCAAACCTGACACTTTATTCACTTTTTAGGTTACTTTAAAAACTTCGTATGTGAGTGGTGTCAGAAGTTTGACTAATAGAATAAAAAAGGTAGCTGTAGAGGACAATTGTTGTGACCTAGTGGGAGCTCCTGTTTATTTCTTGCTATGAAGATAAATATCTTTATGGCAACCCAAGAGAGCTATAAATCAAAGGAAAAATTGAAGTCACTATTAGTATTTGGTGAAAGAACTAAGTAAACACTACTTTTACTATTGGGTTAACCATTCTATTAAATCTCTCTGTCTAACAGGACTTTGAAATATGTGCTGTTAATTAGTGTGTTAGAGCGATTTTAAATTCACAACTCTCGTGCTACATAATATTGGCATATGGGTCAATGCATCCCTTGGCAATCAGAAATTCTTCATGAGGCTTCTTTGAGTTATTGGTGGACAAGGAGTGCTGCTTAAGCACTGAATCACAGGAGCAAATCAATCAGTCGTCATCATGCCACGAGCAGGCGTTCTGTTCTTGAAAGTCCTAGTTACCTTTAATTCCCCATGCTGAAATTGTACTATAAGTTATCCTAACATTAATTATTCAGCAATATGATACTGAAAATGTATACCATAATCACGCCTGTGTGTTTCATCAGTGTGGTTTTGTGCTTCATTAATTAGTAATTGGCTGGAAGTAAATGATCATGAGGTGTCAATCTCCACAAGATGTATTGGTTTGCTATTTGCTGCCAGATCAGAAAGTGACTGGAAATTATTTCTGTCATTTCTATATTTTTTCTGCTTCCAGCAGACTGATTAAGTTAAATGATAGCAGTTTATTAGCAGTGTTCAGTTGTAATCTAAAAGGTAACAAGGAAATGATTGCTCCATTGATGGCTACAGTGTGGTGGCTAGTATAGCAGAGTTGATGGAAACGAGCAAAAAAAAAGTTATGGTTCTCATGTTTAGCATTCGAGTTAAGCAGTGTTTATATGGGAGAGGAAAAAAACCACATACAGTGCTCCTCTCAGTTTGGTGGTGATGGTAATCCTTGTTTCCTGGGGGTGAGCAATTGCAACTCTTCAAAGAGAAGACTCTTGAAAGAAGCATGCTTTTTCTAAGAGGATTTATTCTATGAACAGTTGACCTGCGTGGAAAGCAATGCTTTTCTTTTGGAAAAGCATTATGCCAAGAATTCTCAGACAGATGGTTAATTCTGCCAATATACCTTAGTTTAGGGGAAAAAGGTGAAAAAAGCTAGAGGTACTGAGACTTCCTGAAGCTCTTTTGTTCCAGCAGTAGACCTTACACTATTCCATGGAAATTATGTCTTAGGAGTTATCATATTCTACAATCACTCACTGGCTAATTGTGCATATTCTTATGGATTGGTTGTCATCCAAAAGTGGCTATTATTCATCTGAGAATAAAGTTTTTGTGCTTTTGAGATTTCTTTGGTTTGGACTTATTTTAAATGAAGCAAACTGAAAACGGTTGTTTCGGCTAAGCCAAACACCCTAAAGTTGGAACACTTTGCTCACTGGAGACTTGAACCTCCTGGGTGTATACTGGATGGCCAAAAATCCTGAAGGCTTATTTGACTGTTGCCTACTTGGAAGATGTTCAGCCCCTTTAAGGGGTAGACCTTCATTACAAACATTTGATAGCTCTACATTTCCTGGGCAGAATTACCGCCTTGCTTGTTGCATTCACACATAGGCAAGAAATGAACTTGAAATCAGTATGACTTCTCTCTTATAAGCAGTGGAAGCACAATGACGCTCCTAAATTCAGTCTTCAGAAGCTTTTTTTAATCCCATAATTTACTGTTTTTGAGAGTCAGTGTGTGGGATTGGTAAAGAGAGTGAATAAAAAACAGATTCTTGTCTCTATGACACCCTGACAACTGTCACTCTACTACGCATAAGTAGAGGACATTCTCAGTTCAGAACAAGTAAATAACATCAAACATCAGGTTACAGAGGGCACAATGACAACTGACAACATTTTATTTTTGCTCGCTGAATAGTTTTCAAACATGTTGCAGTAACAAAATTAATCTTTCTTAATACTATGTCAAGTTAAATGGAACTGGCTAGGAAGAAAGAGGCTGCCAGATGCCAACTTCACTGGAGTATAAACTCTGCCTGCCTTGTATTAATATAACGTGGGAGGAGTACCAAACAAACTTTTAACCTGAGGGGGTGTGCAGTGGAAGAAGAGATTTGAACTGATGGGGCTGAAGTCTTTCTTGACGTGGAGTTTTATTATTTGCTTCTCTTAGCATTATTTTGCTATGGGATTGCACTGTTTCAGCTCCAAGAGTCTGGTAGTGGATCTGTTTTTGTCTTGGCATTGATTAGTTTTTATCAAATATGTTGTCTATAGTAAATACAAATTGGAGTTGGAAAAAATATGGCAATGACCAAGTTTTGTAAAAACAGTCCTATACTCTGCTCTTTTGCTTAGTAGTTAAGGAGTACGTACTAAATTCTGATGGATGTGTACTATGCAAAGTACCTTTGTGTACAACATACTTCATTGGAAAAACCCTCTTTTTCATCTGAATAGTTGTCTGACAAGCAAATATTACAACTTTACAGTGTTGACATTCATCCTCGTTATCTAGTACTGCTATTAAGAAAAATAGTAAAAAATAATAGTAAAAATAATAGGCTGTTGGAGTTGAGAACAATCTGGTCAAAGTTTTTCTTTGCTACTTGGTATTGTAAAATCACGTGAAAGCAGAAAAATGACAGTACTTGTGATTCATTTCATTTTAAAATATTAAGAAACCCCACAGCCCATGAAGACATTAATTTTGTCTTTACTGTAAGGTTCCATAAGAGTTCGGTAAATATGGCCTAATAATAGTAACTTGTATGGTTAAGGCCACAGATAAAATATTGAGTGCTCATTGAGCATAGTCCATCCTGAAGAGCCATGTGATTGTATTATTGAAGACTATATAAAATTTTAAAGAGCTATGTGCACATTTAGCTTTTGGATGCTTAATTTTGCCACTTCATTAATTTCAATTCAAGATTGTTTTGAGTAGAATAAATTTTGCTTTTCTTTGCGTTGTGGAACATGAATCTTGTTCAGCTTCTAGACTGCACAACAGTGATAAGGTGTTTAGAAAATTGGAGTTAAAAAAAGCTAGCAGAGAACAACTATCTGTAGATGTATGTTTTCTTAACTGCTTTCTAGTGGAAATGTGTGAATACGTAGATATGGGAATTCTCTACTAAGGATTGTTCTTTTGCTTTCTCTTTGATCTTGATGGCTTTTTTGTGACCATACAATGTAGCATCAAGAAAGCCCGTTTGCTGTCACAAGCTGTTACTATTGTTAGTGATGACTAGACTCCATGTGAACTATCTATTGACATTTCATGCTCTACAGCATGCAGCATACAAAAAGATGTTAATGACAGCACTTATTGCTGTAGTTATGCTTTGATGTTTTGACACTTTTACTGTGCCTACTATATATGCTTTTAAAATTCACTTTGTGAAATCTGATGTGAAAAAAATCTGAGTTTGGGAGCAGTTCATTATAATTTAAGGAGCATATGGACCTATTTGTTGAGGTTTCAATAAAGAAGATAGTGACTACTGCGCTTAATGACTTGAATGGCCATGAATATGTAAGAATGAAATGCCTGTGTATCAGAAATCTTACTAGTTGGGTCTGTCTGTAGAGGAAAGGGTGTGGTGACTGCTCAGAGAGGAGGAATTTAGGAGTGGGTGACAGGTTCCTGAACTCTACCCAAGAGAAACCGGTGCATGTTTGAGACTAGCACTGGAGCATCCGAAGGTGGTCATAGTGCGGCTTCCTGAAGAAGGCAAAGATGATGTTGATTTTATTCTTAGTGCTACTGCCTTGCAGGCTGATTTTGACCAGGTCTCTGTAATCTCCTTGCCTGAGTTTTCCTACCTGTGTAACTGAAATAGTGATTCCTTTTGTGCAGTGCTTGGACATCTCTCGATAAGGATCTTGTAAGAGTTGGTGAATATTATCCTGACCGGTATAATGTCATAGAGTTTAGACTTGTCCCATGAGGTCACAATACAGTCACATTCAAAAAGTTGTCTTATGCCATGCTTTATAGCTACTATAACAGGTTTGGCTGTATTCCCTTTAAGCTGTGGATGTTTAAGAAACTATATCCTCTGTATGTCAGCCCCTTTGTACACAATAATCAGTTTATTTACTGAATTGTTTAACAGTACGGAGTTCCTAAGAGGACTTAACGGGGGGCTGGTAGGTTAGGTACCTGACTAGAAATACCTTAGCTTTGTTGGAAATGAATGAGTACTTGCATCCGATGGACAGAATAGAAGGATTATGTCAAATGCTGAAGCAATTACAGAGGAGAAGATTTAGATACTAGCAAATGCAGATTGAGTAACTGTATGTACTTGTTTTTCTTGCTTTCTTTGGAAAATAACATACTCCTTTGTCATACCAGTGCATGTACTTTTTCCTGCCTTCCCCCTGTGCCACTGCCACCCCCGCCCCCCCC
>PTFA01000009.1:919319-937959 GCA_003342895.1 Casuarius casuarius | reverse complement strand
AAAAAAAAAAAAAAAAAAACCCCAAACCCAAAGCGCACAGTTCTTTATTCCTGCCACCACCCCTTGCCAAGGACAGTGCTGCTTTCCACCCTCAGTTAACCAGGTTGGCCGATGCAGCAGGCTCTTCCTAGCCTGGCTCTTGCACCGGGCGTTGCTGCAGAGGTTCTCGCATGTGAAGTCCATACATGAATAAATTCAAACACATCAGTTGTAACTTCCTACATGCTGTAATCAGTGCTGCCTTAGCCACAAAGAATGGCACCTTCTGGGGCTTTTCATGCCTTTTATCAAGCGTCAGCATTTTATTCTAATGGCTTGCTCCAGCTCCATCGTATGCTTCTCTCTGGGTCTGTATCTTTATCACAGCTCCGTTCCTGCCTGCACTGTTGCTGCAAATTGCTATCTGAAGTGCCTGGTTCCTCAAAATACCCTTGGTAAAATATAAAGCGTGCAGGCAGAGAGCTCCACACTACACTAGCATCTGTTTTGCTCCTTTTCTTTTTTTCTAATTGGCTTGTGAACTTCCCTTAATGCTATTTTGATTTAGCCTCCTTGGGGTATCCCTGATTTCAGAGGTACTCAGGGACCCAAGAGGTTCTTCAGAATCACTGTGGCTGAGAGGTTTGCCTTGTATGAGCTTCAAGTACAATATTTGTGAAATGTAGTAGCCGGATAGCTGTGTCCCAGATTGTGGCTGGACAAATATTGTGGGTGCGAATGTGTATTTTTAGTGATGTTTCCTAGAACACTCTTTTTAAGCTAAAATATCCATGCCTGGCATGCGTGACCAGAGTGAATTAGTTCTAAGTGTTCCTACCTAACAAATTTTCAAATAACTTAAAAGATAAAGTGAATGGTTCAGAGGTGTCCTGAACTGCTCAAAGTAATTGCTGTAATTGTAGCTACTGATCCATAGCAATTATTGATGTGTTTTGCTCAGTGATCTCTTCCTCACCTCAGCAACTCTGGGTAATGCATCCACTGTCTGAGTTCATGGCAGCCTACTAAAAACATTTCTTTTTCCCCTATGGCTTTGATAAACTCTGAGCTTATGGTTTGTCTCTTTTGTGATGAGGCCTTTTTTTTCAGCTTTTTGCTTGTGCACTTTTTAGGTGTATATTTTCGTAACCCATCTAGCAAACAAGGGAAAGTGTTTTACTGCAAGTCTGTTCCTAGCCACGTTAACAAATGTTTGAAGCAGGTGATTATTGCACTTCTCTTGATACTCTATATTCTGAACTCATCCGTGTTTCACGTTTTAATGGTTCCGACAGTGTTCAACGCCTTAAACTAAAGGCTGAGAATTTCAGTAAAATCAATTGGTAGCTGAGATACCAAATGTGTCTTAATAATAAAGCAAGTTTATCACACAAGTACCTGTCTTTCACCAGTATGGGTTTTTTTTGCATTTTGCTCTTCTCATATTACAGGAAAACTGAAGAAACACATTATTCTTATTCAAAAAGGCTTCTAAAATTTGTTCCTATCCTCCCCTGAAATGCCTTTTAAATAGAAGGTATCTATGCCTCATAGAAACAGGCACTTCATGTGTTTAATCCAGAAAGCTATCCAGCAACCTACAATGTTGAGAACATGGCAGCAATAATACAAGTAAAATGCATGCAAGGTACTTAATTGAAATTTATAGACACTTTTAATATATTTTCTAAATTTTTAGTGCAATTCCCCCAAATTATTTTAATCCTAGTTGGAAGTGAAGTAGTAGTTGTTGGTTGGTTTTGGTTTTTTAGTGTGGAGGAACACTAAGTGTGAATTTGGACTTCTGTTTATGAAATTACAGCAAATCTTTTATATGGTATGGTAAGAATTTATCATCTATTGTTTTTGATTTCATAAGAAAGTAGAACAAGAACTTCAGTATAAATTCTCGCTTTACAGTGGTTTTCTACTTTTTAAGGTCTTCAGGAAAAACTGTGTATGAGATTACAGATCTTTAGCATTTGGAGAGAAGGTTTAGGTGATATTATTCCTCCTTCCCTTTACATAACCTTTGAATTCATGGGTCAATTCCTGCCAAACTTGAAGGGCAGACTGAAATTTCATTATGTGATTGAATAGAAGAGAAAGGAATAAAATAGCTTCCCTAGTGAGGACATGGACTGTACAGTCCAGAATATAAACATTTTGTATTTTGCCAGCCCTGCTGTCTCCCATGTAGTGAAGATATTGCATGGGGCATAAAAGGAAGTTATGTTATTAGCGGAAGAAGAGATCGTAAGCACTCAAAGGACAAAAGGAATCTGTTTGCTTTTTTTCCGCGTGGTGTCATGCTTTCTGTTTTTATTATGCATCTTTTCTGGACAATGAGGAAGCTGTTAGAACAAAGGGAAACAAAAACTGGTAGGATATCTGCTGTCTGAAGTTGCTCAACTGTTTTTTTTAATTGGTAAGATTTCAAGTTAACTTCAACCTTTTAAGTGAGTTTCCTTAAGCAAGCTGTTGAGGCAGGCTTAGAGCCATATTTAGGGTTAGAATTTGTACTTCAAGAATGCATCTCAAATATGGTAGTAACATGCAAATTATTATATGTCCAGGTGTGAAAGATGAAAGTAATTCAGGTGTTGTTTGTCAGCAGGGATTATTGTGGATCTGGTGCATTTGTTTTGTGCCATGTGTAAATAAGAGTCAAAACATATTTGTGCTTTCAACTTTTTCATGTCTGTTGTGGTGTTAAATGGAGAATTACTGAAGAAACAAAAGCTTAAAGCACTAGCCAAGTTTGACAGTAAAGCTTTGAAAGGATTTCAAGATTTATATTTACGCTACATGATATAGTCTATTTGCACAAAAAGACAATGTGTAATCTTTTATTACTCTTGCTCTTCAGTAATTTACTTAACCCCTGCTTAGCTGACTCCAATGTAAGTAACACATGAGTACTCTTGCTCTTTAAGATTTAAAGATATATCCTTACACAAATACACTGTGCTCCCTCCCTCCAAATCAAAACAGTCTGGCTCTCTTGATGCACACACATCATGTGCCCCATTAGAAGTCACGTTTTATAGGAAGGGCTACTTCAATGAAGACAGTCTTCTCTGGAATAAATTTAAATATGAAATTTTATTGCTTTTTTATTACAAACCACGTAATGTTTTTATTGTTTAATGAAATGTGACAGGCTTTGCTGAAGTATAATGAATATGGCAGCATTCTCTTGCGTTTGACAAGTGAAGGTGCTAATATTTTATTTTCACAAAATGGATGATTTTTTTTTTTAGATTGAAGCAGATATAGCAATGCAACATAACTTATGGATGTTTTTGCATGCGTCTGGTAACTTTATCGTGTTTTCCTCGATACATTTTGAAAATGATAGTTTCCAATTTTCAAAAGAAATAAAGCTGATTTTACCAAATAAAAGGTCCATTGTAAAGCTTGTATGCAAGTCAGGAATAAGACTTTAGCTGATGCTATGGGTCTCAAATTTTTTTCCAGGTGTTAATACTAGAGGAAAATACTTTTTGTTTCCTAGACTATGGAGGGTTGCAAAATAGCTTTTCCTTTCTCAGCCTCTTAAAAATCTTTATTAAAGGCTTAAATATCAGCAGAAATCAGTTCTTTGAAGTGAAAAAAGTGCATTCTACTTCAGAATCTTGTGCTTAGTAATTACGCGTTCAGTTGCTTCCTTGTAACAATCTTAAAAATGTAGGGGTTTTCTTTACTTTCTAGTTGGCACAATATATTCTGCTCAGCTACTAGTTGTGTCAACCCAAGCCTACTTTTTCTGTGATTAAGCCCTTTGTCCAAAATTCACTCACTTGTAGTTAATTCATCGGTTGCTTTTTAATAGCGGATGTTTGTACCAGAGCAGATTTGCAGCAGAGTACTTGTGCAGTATTACCGAAGGGATGCTGAAGGCTCCGTGTTCCAGTCTTTTGCCTGTCAAATCTGTCTTACTTAGTGATGTTCTTTCCACAAAGTCACTTCTGATGGCAAGGATTTTTTTTACGATAACACTAATTTACTAATACTTACTCTTTAATTCCCGTAAGCTGTGAGAATGGTTTGAAAATCAGTATTGTTGACTTACTGCTTTTTAAGACTTCTGAGCTAATGTTCTGTGCAAGCGAAATCCCCATCACAGGTGCTGGCCGTAAAGTGCTCCTCTGGGCTGCCTTCCTTCTCCTTCTCCACGCACTGCAGGAGTATTCAGGAGGACTGTTTTTAAAGAGAAAATTAACTGACTTCTGACAGCAATCAGTCAGCCCCAGTACGGAGAGGGCTACTTCTGGCCCTTTCCTTTCGCACACAGCAGGCTCTGCAAGTCCTCTTCTGGAAGAGGCCAAATGTACTTGCTGGTCTAACACACATTTGAAACCTGCTGACGCTATAGGGCTGTAACTGCTCTGTAACACGTTACAGTCGCACTATGTTGCTGGCATAGTACCAAAACCACAGTATTACTTTTCTTGCTACTTCTAGCAACTTCATTTATCAGTCAGTACTTCTGATTGAACTGAAGTTTCTGCTTTGAGTCCTATATGCTAAGATAGTGGAACATAAAATATCCTTTTTTATACTACTTATGACTGTAAAATAAAAATAATTATAAATGTCCTAATGAATTTAATAATTCTATGTATGGTTTGTGGAATAAAATTAATTTACTGGAAAGTTTTGGTATTACTATGTAAATATAAATAATTACTATAACTGTATATTACTGCTTATAATAATGTAAAATTGAGTAATAAACTTGCAGTATGAAATGAGGAAGTTTTGGCATTGACTTCTAAAATGGCAGTGGTTATCTTGATGAAAGCAAATTGAGAAATTAATATGTAGTTTCTGTTGAACAAACTACTTACTGGAAGTCAGTAAGTAATGGCTATGTAATGTTCTAGCTGATTGTATATGTTTAGTAACTTGGAAAGAAAAAAAAATGTTACTTATTTCCTCAAGTTGAAAATAAGTTTTCAGTGATGAAGAGGGGCTTTTTTCTGATGCGAAATTGAAGTCCCTGATGAAGGCATGTGCTCTTGTAGAAGAGAGAAGTAGGATTACAGCTCTGAAATGCCAATATATACCTGTATCTATGTATGTATATGTCCAGATAGACCCAGTAAAAATTTATTTTAGGGTATTTTTGATACCACTCATGTCAAATATTGACCATATTCCAGCCAGTTTTATAAACTGAAATACATTTACAGACAGCTTGCTTTTTTCACAGGATGTTTTTATTGCTTTGCAAGATTGCAGAATAGTTGTTTTTGCTATGATCAAATATGTTCTTTAAATAAGAAAAAAAAAGTGCCAGTATGCTTAGAGTAGGAGTAAGATCTTTTAGATTAGGAAAATCTCTGTCCACTATTTCTTCCTCAGTCATCTTCTCTGTCTATTCAATATCCTCATAAATTTTAATGCCATTTTCATGTGTACAATACAGATCTCTTTTTGGGTAGAAAAACACCCACTCTTTAAAAAAAAAAAAAAAAAAAAAAAAAAAAAAAAGATTGGGGAAAATATTTGTTCAATTATATAACTGCGATAATTATACAGCTATGACTTTAAGGTCCAAACGCTGTTTCTGAGTAGCATCCAGAAGCTATTTCATCTTCTGCTCCTCTAGCCAATTTGTGCCCGGATACCTGCAGGACAGGCTATGAAGAGCAGCGCTGTCATCTTCCACGTAATCCAGTTAAAAGATATCGGGCTAATAGATGTTGTCACTAAGTACTTCTGACCAGTGAGACTCAACTTCTTTATTGATGGTTTATAGTGATACTGTGTAGTTCACCTAATTAAACCTAACTCTGTTACGTGTAGAGGCTATTTAAACCAATTGGATACTCTTCCCTCTGTTTCTGAGGATCTTTTCGAAGAAGCCATGGGAATGCTGCTGCTTGTGTAGGTCTAACCTCAATGAAGGTATCGATGATGTAAAAATATGATCACTTCTGTCAGTATTTTACATTTTATTTAATTTTCAGATCTGTTCTGTGGCCTTCTGTGTAGTAAGGATGAAGAATCCTGTAGTACTTTAGGCTTTCCTGTATCATTTTGTGTAGCTTCAGTGGTAGTGCTGCTCCACACCTGAAATTTTGTAAAGTTACCAATGTGCCATATAAATATAACTATTGTTACTTTATAAGTAAGCCTCTCAAATGGTGTTTTGTTTTGGTAACTCTCTGCTGGGAGTAATTGTCCCCGTGAAGCCTTATTTCTGAGTGCAGCTTACAAAATAAGTGAGGTATTAGGCTGGAAAGCCTATAGTCAAGGAGACCTTTTTGTTGTTGGCTGTATTCATCCTGCCTGTGTACAAGCTCTCAGGCAGCTGCCTTTAACTCTTTAATCTATCTTCTAGTCTGAATGGTCTTAGTGGTTTGAGGGTTCCTCTGCTTTTAACGCCGGATACCAAAGGAGTCGATAAAATAACTTCTAGCCAGAAGAAACAGAAGAACTGCTACAGGACTTTGTGCTTTTTTATTATATTTCTTGCTTCCTTTCCTTTTCTCTCCCTTCGTGTAATGTCTAACAACTACGGAGTTGGAAATAATGCAGAATAGGAGACGTGTTTCCTTCCTCGGTGTCTTAATATTTTACCTTTTTTGTAATTTTGAAACAATAAATTTGAGCATTAGTATGTAAGAATTAAGATGCTTGAGGACTGACACTTCAATGCAGAATAGTTGTAACAAAGTTATCAGTAGGTATGAAGCATGGCTCCTTCTCTTTTTAAATTTTGGAGAAGGTATTCTGTGACCTCCTTGGTTAATTGTAGCATGTCCCAGTACTAATTTTTTTATTCTGTATGAAGGTCTCAGGTTGTTTCTGCTCAATTATTTGAGACTTTTAATAAGGTTGACTTAATCTGAATATGATCAGTGTTTTCTGAGGGCACAAATGTTTATGCTAAAATTGATATTTAAAACCAAATTGTTACCTGTGCTTTTTAAATATTTGTTATTGTAAGAAAGGTTAGTTTTTCTTGAAGTAAAAATATGGTTGGTAAATCTCTCTCTCTCCCCTTGGCTGATGAGTTCAAGTCCTGCATAATACAGTGGGTGCAGTAACTGCAGTATCAAAATGCTGAATGTTCTTTAAGTCAGAGTAGTTTGTGTGCTTTGTATGGCCATATGCAAGCCTCACAGTGCAGTTGTATAGCCACCACTTTTATTTTAAGTTGTATAGTTTGCCTGCTTACAAATAAAAACAATCATCCTGCCTACTAACTGGCATCTGTCTTTATTTTCACTGTTAGTGGTATTTGTTTGGTGTGGGTGGTGGGTGTTTTTCTGTTTTGGATTTTTTATTTATTTATTTTTTTTTAAGTAAAAGCATAATCTGATAATGAAACTTGTTTTAAAACAGATTCTTAGTTGCAATGGAATACAACACCTCTGTGTTTTCCATTAGCGTGTGTATATAATAGAGGTCCTTCAGAAAGAGTTCCAAATTCTATATATTATTAAGCTATAATAAATATATATCTCCTTGAAGAACATGTGAGTAAACACAGTGCATAATATGAATTGCTGTCAGGATAGATGGGCAATAAAGGAGACTTTGTAGGGTTCTTGCTTCATTTGCTTGTGAAAGCTGGGTGGCAGGTACCTCTCAAGAAAAAAGATTCATACCATGGAGGAGTCCACAAAGCCAGGATATTTGCCTTTATAACCCAAATACATTTATTTTTAATGTTGACTATAATACGCCTAGGAATAACTACATAGCTAGCAGAAAAAGTTTAGAAATAGGATTGCCAGCCTTCTAATGTGTCCTTACTTTCAAGATTTCAACATCTGACCTAAGTATGCTGTGAATCAAATGAAAATCAAATTATAGCAGTGTAACTATTGTCTACCATACTGATACACTGCAAGGAAACATAATAAATAAAATTTCTTTTTATTACAGGAAAGTCAGCACTTGAAGGACAGTGCTTCTAGTTGATTGTAAGTAGTGGAGACCAGAAGAATACTTCTGTAGACAAATTCAATATGTTTAGACATATGTATAATGAAACTTGAGATAAATTCCTGTGACTTTAGTGATGAAATACTTAGTTTGCTACAGGAATACATTACTATTGTGTGGTATTTGCACTGCTATGTAAAATGTTCTGAATATTTGAAAGTATAATTTATAAGAAAATCATCTTGCTTGGCAGATTGGCTTTCTTGATGTCCAGTGAAAGCAAGAATTAGGCTCCCAGCTTCTTCAGTAGTTACTGCGTTGGAAGCTGTTTGACAAGTTTATTTCTAAATTTTCATGAAAAAATATAGCTTAATGCCCAATTCCACATGCTTTACAGTGACTATCAGAATATTGCACATGAATTCAGGTTTTTTGAAAATTATAAAGCATGATGTCCCCAAGGAAGACTTACAGGAACATAAGTTTTAATAGTGAAACAAGAGATTGCAATGAATAGTTTGCAGTTTAGAAGCTGAAAGAGGCCTTATGTTTCATCCAGGTGGTGGTAATGTGTGTGTCAAAACCTTCTTGAGATGATTCATATTTTAATGATGATTCATTAAAAAAAAAAAAAAATTCTCTGAATTCTCTGGTTTGGTCTCTAATCCACTTAGCTGTGCAAGAACTGGACAATCTTTAAGTACTTTGGGTAGCCATTTTATTTGTCTAAGGTTTAGATAGAGATGGCATTAATAAAGGGGGAAATTGTTTTCCTTTGTGTATACAAAGTCGTGTGTTCTTGACTTCCTTTGCTCTATAAAGGTTGAAAAGAAAGAGTTGAAGGAACTCTGCACTCAGTTTTTAACACTGGAGAGAGGAAAAGGGAAACTCATAATGTCAGTGGGTGTTTTAAATCCTTTTTGTTTTCTGTTGATTGTCAGATACATTGAAATATAGGCTCTGACAATCGTCTTGGTTACAGATTGAAATCTTTTTGCTAGTTAAATAGTGATTTCAAGATACGGAAGTTTCTAGGCCATCAGTGATCATTAATGCCATCAGTTGTAGGCTGAGCACTTAAGATATATCAAAATAATCTTTTTTCCGAAGAGCTTAAGTGGGTTAAAGTCAGGCTTGGGAACCTGGGCACAAATTGAAATAAAAGAAATTCCATTTAAACTTAAGAAAAAGCTTTTTTTGCGGTGAGAGTGGGCAAGTACTGGCAGAGGTTGTGGAGCCTCCATCCTTGGAGATATTCAAAACCCAACTGGATGTGACCTTGAGCCTCTTGCTCTAGTTGACCGTGATTGAGCAGGGGGGTGGGACTAGACGATTTCCAGAGGTGCCTTCCAGCCTCAGCTATTCTGTGAATCTCAGAGTCTTAAGACTTCCTCCTTCATCAGTCCAGAAAAACTTCTGCCAGATCTTTATTCAAATTTGAAAGTGAGCTTGAGGCTGCATTTAAAAACTGTATGATTTCTTTTCAGGCCTTTGATAGTTTTCCATTCAAAATGCATTAATGCATCAGAGTACATTAATACATTAATAAAGATGTTGCTAATTCTCCCATACTATAATTGATACTGACTGCAAGTCTTAAATGTACTAATTTGACACTATGTCTTTGCTGTGGAACATGCTCGTGTTTGAAATCCTCAAGCCAAGTGGAAAAACTAATTAATACATGGAATGTAGGCAAGCTTAACTAACTTGGTAATTTTCGTGATTTCTCATAGTTGCAAAATGAATTGAGCAATCTTTGTGTCCAGAAACAGGGTTCAAAATATTCTCCAAGGGAAAAGTGTTCACCCCCAAAATACCCAGGCTGTAATTCTCTCCTGAAATAGAGAAAATGAGGGGCAGATTCACTTTAGTCTTTTGCATTGCAAGTAGTGTGCAGATGAAAAAGTCACTAAGCTATTAGCAGTAATAACTTTATTCTAAGTTAGACAGTAGAAGTTTTCTGCAAATGGAAATTAATGGACAGATTTTATTCTTAGGGTATTGGGATCAAACTTCTGATTCTTTTCCTTCAGTTCATATAAAATAGCTAAACCTTTGACAGTCTTCTAATTTGTTGCTGTGATTTAGTAATGAGAAAAATGGATGTTTACGTTGGGCAGGATGAAGAAGCATCTGGTTAGCTCTGTAAAGGCATTCTGGATACAAAGTAATACGAAATTTTCCATCCTTGTTTTAATGATGGGATATTGTAATGAAAAAGAAATTTGTCAGCTAGCTGGCTACACAGATGGTGTTCCCAGGGGATAGTTTTATTTCAGACTCGGAGAAATGAGGCATTCTGCAGTTCAGTGTTGTGTCTTACAAAATTAGTCACTTTTGACTAAAACCATTTCTTAAAAAGAAAAGTGAAAAATGGAGGGCTTGCTGTAAAATAATAAGGAAGACCTATTCCTTTATGCTTTTAAGAAGTTCAGTCATGGGCAGACAGATAAGTAAAAACAACAAAAAAAAAACCCAAAACAAAAAAAACCTTATGAAAAATCGATACAAGGAAAAAAAAATCACTTGGGAATTTAAATGGACCCAAGGAACTACTACTGTTTACATGAAGGAATTCTTTAGATAAATGTTTGTTGTTTTGGTAACTAAAAAAACAAACTGTTCTGTGCTGAATGGGAAATGTTCATTTCCTGGCAAGTTATGGTAGTTCATATTATCACATCATTCATAAATTCTGTGATCGAAGGACATGTGCTTTCCTTCCAAAGGAATGTCACTTCTGTTTCAGCAGGCAGCTGCTGAAGGACCTGCAACAGGTCCTTATGTTCACCAATATGTCAGCATGTCAAAAGGATGGAGTCAGGTTTCTGTTTATTTATTTATTTTGGAAGGATCTGTTGTATATTAGGAACTTCTTATTTCATGTTTTCATTTCTGGTATGAATGAGACAAGAAGATGAAAGTCAGCTGTGCAAAGCTGCAGGATCAACCAGCCACAATTTTAGCTCTTGAATGTCTAAGTTCCTGATAGAGTTGGGATTAATTAGGACTTAATGTGATGCATCTGTTCTGCTTGACCACCCTTCTGGAAGTCCTGTTATCTGGTGAGGGTGCTCGATGAGAGTCGTCTTCTGAATGCTCTTGATGTGTTGATAAAAACGTCTTGGGGATTTGAAGAAGTTTGGTGCAAGTCTCCAACCACAAAATTATTGAGAAAGTGTTATTTAAAAATTAGGCTTTCATTTTTCACTTACGTATGACAAAAGTAACTGAAAGAACTGCATCTCTGATGTTTGCAGTTTGTTGCATGTGCAAGTGGGGTTAACCAGATGTGTCCAGAAGAGTCACTGATCCATTAAAAAAAAATAGAAAACATTTTATTTAAAAACCAAACTCAAACCCACCTTGCCATTATTCACTTGTGGTAAATAGCTAGGCTTTCCCATCCTACTGCCTGTGACTGTGGTTAGACACCCTATTTCAAAGTAGCTTATATACAGTTTAAAACAAAATAAACCAAAAAAACCCACACACATGCTCACAATATCTGTCTGTCTCTTGCATCTCTACCTTTCGAATTGTCAAATTTGTCATTTAGTAGCAATTCATAAATTATATTTAGTCAGCTAGTGGCAGTAGTGAGGCAGGTGACCAGTAATGGAACTAAATAACTGAATATTGCTTGTACAGAGGGACGGTAATGCTAGGAGGAAATTCAGGGGTAGAAAGTCTCACAAGAGACGAAGGTACAGCACAAAGAAAATGGTGTCTAGGTCTTTGGAATGAGCTGGGATTTGGGGTTATTCCAGGGATATTCTTCCTTTCCTGCCACACCCCATGTAGATTGAGAACAGCTGAAGTTATCCCAGTTAAAAGTTGGGAATAGGGCGGTGAACCTTAGCTTAACACTGTGTCACTGGTAATGTGGCACTGAACAGGGATTGCTCTAATGCCGTACAGGTCAGGGGAAGGAGGAACCTGAGCTTGTTTTGTATGGTCTGTGCGTAGGCTTGTGGTGTACCCTAAACTGTTCTGCACGAGGCACAAATTTCCTTCCAACTCTAGCAGGATAATCAGGTAAGAGTACTGTTTCCATTGCAATGCAAGTGTCTGTTTTGTATTTAAAGTTATACCTTATTCTACGTATAAAGGCACAGTTAAGGAAACGCATCATATCAGCCATAGTCCCTCCAGTTATAATCATTGGTTTACTCGTTCTGAACTTTAAAATGTTTGCTGGTGTGCTTGACAAATCTTTCAGAAACCAAGTTTCCTACCTTATGTTACGTTATCTAACGTCACGTAACGGTTATGTGTGTAGACGCTGCTCTCTGCAGCTGCTGCTCTGGGTTGGCACGATGCTCTTTTTTCACAGAAGACTTGGAATAAGTTCCCCTTCTCCCACAACATAAAGCAAGGTGTAGTCCAAGACTTCTTGGACATACCAGAAAAAGACTCAAATGAAAATGCTTTCTGCTCCAGCATGTCATGTTATCACCTGACTTCATGGATGCTTACAATAAATACATTTTTTTTAATTGTAGCAAAAGGTACTGTCTAATAGCAATGATTCTCCTGGCAGCAGGAGACAAAATTACTGCAATGCCTGTGTGATTAGGCTTGGGCTTCAGACCAAGGAAATATCCTTATTGTTTAGTTATTCCATTATTTTTACTCAAAGTCAACAAAAGTTACGTACTCAGTTTTAAAAAGCAGTCTTGAGCTTGATGGTAGCTCCTTGATTTGGAAATGCTAGTTCTCGATTTAATTTTCAGCTATAATATAGATTAATGGGACTGTGACTGTTACTTCTACTGTATTTTGCTGCTATTGCTTTGGCTGCAGCCTTTGCTTAACCATGAGTGGTAAAAACCATTGTCAAAACACCAGCAAAATCCAGGCTAGTAACAGATGCATTTAAGGGCGAGGGGAATCTTGCATGTGCCCAAAAGTAAATGAGCCATAGTACAGCAAAATAGTTTCAGAAAATCCCTGCAATGAAAGTACTTAAATTATTAAAAGTAGTTTGATCACAGCCAGAAAACTGGCACAAATCACAGCATCTTAGAGCAAGAAGTTTGAAGTCTTAAGTGCCTGCGGACAAGTGATCAGTATGCCATACCGGCACTAGCCTGTTCCTTGTGAATTAGGGCTGCAATTTTATGTGCTGCAATGGACTCTGAATCCCATTTATCTTTCCATGCAGGCTGAAGAAATGTGAGAAAACTAGCTTAGGGTGAGCCTGAAATCTTAGGTTTGTACTCAGGGTGTCATAGTCTTCTGATGGCTTCAACCAAAAATACCAAGTAGCATACCATCCTTCTGTGCTAACGGGACAGCGTTGCATTTGCACAGCTCCATTCACCTCTGACTTGAGCATGTTTTACCACGCGCTGGAGCTGCAGTTTCACTGCAGAATATACCCACCCAAGAAAGCTAAACTGAGTCATGACGTTCACAACATAGAAGAAATTCCAACTCTCTATCTTCGTGGAAAAAACAACTGCTTCAGAGCCCCACTTTTCTTCTTGCTTCTTTTCCAGCAACTGCTGTTGTCTGTGAAAAAGATTAGTATGTTGGAGAGGAGTCTGATCTCCTGTGTTGCTCTTGTCGGTAATTGGAAGCTGAGCTCTCTGGAAGAGGTATCTGATCTCATCTGCCCGGAGTGCATCAAGCATGCGTTGTTCAGCCAGCAGAAATAGAGCAGGGAAGCTAACTGAATGACTCACTTAGTTTCTCAGATGTTCGGGATTGCAGCCTTCGCTCTCTGAAGTGGTAATCAGATTCAGAATGCTCTTTTATGGAAAGTAGCAGCAGAGGTAGAGAAAGAAGTGAGATGGAAAGAAAAAGAGAGCAGAAAGGGAGGGGAAAACCTCCCCAAACCTTGAGATCATGAACGCAAGGCTCAGATTTTTCTGCCTACACAAATTGGATGGATCTTCACAGATGCTTCAGAAGAAGAAAGTGGTGTAATATATTCTGCAAGACTATATCAGTCCCTGGCAAATGTCTATTGTGAAGATGAGTAAGGGAGCTTGCATTCTGTTTATAGCTTTATACAGCCTCACACTTCGCGTGTAGCACAGTATGCTGCAAGCGTAGGAACGTAGGAGGAGGAGTTCATAATCCATTCCAGTATTGGTATAGACCACTGCAGAGTTTAATACTTTTAAGTCACATCTTAACAATTCCTCCCTATTTTAATACAGGCTTGGGGAGTGTTTTGTTGTTGTTTTTTATTCCAATTATTTTCTAAAAATCTTTACATGTCCGCTATTTATTAAGCTTTCAGTTTTCAGGTTATATTTATTCATGAGAAAGATATATCTGTTTTATTTAAAATATTGTCTTTTTGCTTTTATAGTCTAACCCAAATAGTATTGGGAGCATTCGTATCTCCCTCAGCCTTTGGTTTATCAAGCTGAGCGTGTCAATCTCTTTCAATCTACTCTTGTAACTTAAGCAATCCATTCCCATGTGCTTTTTTAGCATTTTTCCTTTGTACCTGTTCCAGTTTGGATTCATCCTTCCAGAATTTAAGTAACCAGAATTTTACATGTATTTTAAGAGGTCTTATTCAGTGCTTTGTAAAGTGATGCTTCCCTTTCTGGCCTGATGCATTTTCAGGCTGTAGTTTGACAGATGGGATGAGCTGAACTAGCAGCAGCAGGAGGGTGGTCTTGTTTTTCTCCTTGCTGTTTGCCCTGCACTGCTCCTGTTCACGTGAGCCCATTTAATGTGTTAACTCAGAAATTTAATTAAAAAAAGGGAGGGGTATGCCATTATGCTAGCAAATTCAATATGGAAAGAAAATACGCAGGTCACTTCCAACTGTTAGCCCCTCCCTCTCCCGCTGTCCCCAGAGTTTAGCAGAAATTATTGTAGTTAAGTTGCATGATCTATTGATTTGTGGTATTAAACTTCATCCTGTTCCTCTTGCTCTGATCCGAAATGACATCCAGTTTTAGTGCTGCAGTTTGCCTCTGTACTGACAGGGCGTGCTTGTCTGCTTGTCCTGACGTTGTATTAGAATGCTATTAGTATAAGAATTGCTTATGGGAACACTAAATAATACTCGGCCCCCAGTCAATCCTTCTGGGGGAGGGAGTAGCCTTCACCCAGATTAACAGTTCGTTTTTCAATATAAGCCATTATATTTTTTTCATGTGAAAGCTTTACTGAAACGTTTCACTGAAATTTAGATTGACTGGGTTTGCCTTGAACACCACTTACCTTACTAAAGTAGTTCAGCACCATCTACTTGGTAGAACTATTGGTGGGTTTTTTCCCCCAAATGCTTATATAAGCATTTGGAAAAAATATATATTTTAATTGTGTTTTCTGCAAAAATTATTTTAAAGCTTTGCATGCTTTCAAGATCACATTAGTGTTTTGAAATGGCCTAGCTGCTTTATCTTGCTTCTGTAAATATAGCTGCAGGCATTATTTGTACTGTTTTTCTGAGTGTTGCTGTTTCCTAGTCAGGCAGTACCAAGGTTAGCGTTAGCATTATTTAAAATCCTAGCTAATGGATTTGTCGCCCCCGCCAGCTCTTTTATAATTCTAGAGCGAAGACAAATCTGTTGAACAATTTTTTTCCTCAGCCCTGTTTCTAGTAACGGGCCACACTCCATTGCGAACAAGAATTTATATAGATGGGGCTCAAGGAGGAGAGAGAAGTTTA
This sequence comes from Casuarius casuarius, assembly GCA_003342895.1. Classification (NCBI taxonomy): domain Eukaryota; kingdom Metazoa; phylum Chordata; class Aves; order Casuariiformes; family Casuariidae; genus Casuarius; species Casuarius casuarius. The sequence goes on along the minus strand of PTFA01000009.1, from coordinate 922,427 downwards.
TTCTTGTGATGATCTTTTTCATTTGCAAGATGAATGACTTGCACCATCCAGTACCTGCCTTCCCTCATCTAGACGCTTTGGCTTTTCTTTCTTAGGCCTGGTCTAAGTTTCTTCAATAGCGTGGCATTCGAGCACGTGCTGCGGCTGCTTAGTAAAACCTTAACTTTAAGTTCATATTAAAGTGTTCACTTAATTCTGCGCGCCTTGATGAGTGAGTCAAAATTGGGCCAAATGCCTTTTATCCTATTTAAATGAAAATTGGCTGGGATCATTACTGCCTGCTGGGGGCTTTGCAGAGTTGGGCCCCGTGGCAGCAGCAGTGGCCGTTGGGTTGCTGGGGATGCGGTGCTGGGCACTGAGAGCTCGGGCGTCCTTTCAGGTGTCGCTGTGCTGAAGTTGTGCATGGAAGTGAAAAAGGGCTATCGTGATAAGTGTGCTTTGATAATATTTTCAAATGCCAAGAGTCTAAGAACTTGCTTGAACATGAGCGATTTAGGGTTTTAGCTTTACATTGTCCGCTTTTTGGTGGTGGTTGGGATTATATATATATTTTTTTTCCTTTGGAAGTATTTGTGGGTTGTTGTGTTAGAAATCAATAGTAACATAAATTAGTAGTTACGAGTTTAGGAGCATATATGGATTTAAAAGATATTGATGACAGATTTGCATTAATGTACCAATATGCAAGTGCCTTCAATGAGGAAAAAAATGCATTATTATAACTTTTCTGCTTTTTAAAAATGGGTTATTCATATCGAAAATCAGATTATAGCTTATTCATCAAGTTCTTTGTAAATGTGGAAAAAATATGTTTTCTTACAAAGATCTTTCCTGTACACCATCTAGCTCACAAGCTCTTTATTGTATTTGTTGCATGCTGTTAGTAAATAAAACTGCAAATAAACAACAAAAAAGAAAGCTAGGAGAGGAGTTGGAAGCCACCTACTACTTTGGACTATTAATGCAATTTTTATTACCAAAGCGCAGTTCAGAGAAGCTGAGATACTTTGTGAATCCTGCATCTCCTGGCTTCCAGTAGGAAAAGGCCATAACCAGTGTATTTAGGTATTTCCTTTTTCCTTATTTATTCCAATAAGCTGCTCCAAGCTTGTTCAAGTCAGAAGCAAATCAAAGTTTCTTTGATTTAGAAACTATGAGAAAGGAATTGGAGCACGTAATACAAGATGTAGGTCCCCAAAGTTTAATTTTAACCTGAAGATAATTTTTTGGTACATGGATGCATTTGTTCTTTGCACAGAATAGCAAATTAATGCACCTTTTTGAAATAAGATTTCCTATAAAAGCAAAAAAATTTTAACCAAACAATTAAATCCCATTCAGCTAAGTAGACAGTAGAGTTGGGAAAAAAAAGAGTATTCAAGATAAAAAGAACTAAGGAAAGAACTTCTGGAGTTCACGTATCTTTGTGTCAAATACATTTGTTATAAACAAGAATAATTCACCTTCGAGCGTGAAAAAGTCTGATGATAAAAGATAATGAGAGATGTTTTCAGAAAGCTTCTCAAGGCTTGTATGTGGTTGAAAAGAAGCCCTTCTCCTGGGCAGGATCTCCTGATGACAGACCACCGCTTACCGTGTGCTTTAAGCCAGCGTAACTCCCCAGTCCTGCAGCCGCTCCCTCCCTCTCGCTGTCTTGCAGAACTGCAGCTTCAGTTTTCCAAAGCAAGGAGATGTATGATCACAGGCTTACTTTTCCATATTTTGTATTTTACTAAACTGATGATATAAACCCTTCTCAGCCTCCCCCAAATCTATCCACTGGGACATGTTATAAATACATACCCGTTTAGGTCCCTGGAATGGACAGGGCGCTCTTTGAACGATATACAAATGCAAAGCCAGTTGCATTATTTAGATTAATGTGAAAATGATTAGGTGCACTTTAGCTAAATAGTTGTCTTCCAGCTGTGTCTTGACAAATTACCGTAGAAATAACCATTATCTGATCTATAAAGGAAGAAATCATTTGATCTTTTTCCAATTATAACTAAGTAATTAAATTATAAATTGCCAATTACCTACAAGTATACTAATTTGTATATAACAAAACAGTATCTAAGATTATAAGGCTCTTTTAACTTGGTACAATGAAAAATAGTTAAATATGGGCTAGTGTTAAATAATTTTAACTCATAAGCACATAGATTAATGTGGGGTGTAGTATTTTTTTTTTTTTCCTCCCCTACTAGAAAGGTGAGGGGTAGGGGGAAGATCGAAAGACTTTTCCCCCCTGCCCCGTTTATAATGCTTAACTAGAGTTGTAGGTTCAATGCAAAATGAAGCTTGGCTATTTAAAGGTATGCATTAATAACATATGCTTTATTAGCTATCTGTTATATAAGAACATCTGTTTTTCTAAGAACTTAATATTATTCTAGAGGAGGGCATTGTCACATTCCTCTGGGCAATGTGCTGAGTCTGTTTCCCTCATTTCTATAAAACAATTAATGATGTTCTCCTTGAATGGATCATAGCTTAGAAAAAAAATATTTTTGTGTGTTTTACAAATAAAAGAAAGACTTTAGTAGAATTTGGAATCTTTTTCCAAATCACGTGGGAACAGACTGTATACACTGGCCCTGGCTTCAACATACAACCAGAAAGTTCAGTTTAATTCCATTTTTTCTGTTTAGCTAGCGTCCAGTTGTCCCTGAAAATAACTTTATACATATAGATTCTCGGCTGGTGTTACTACCTGATAGTATTCTGCAGAGTTTTGCAAATTTTCTTTTCATTTTGATAGTTGAAAGAAAATCCAGAAATACTTGTTTTGGCTGTCCCCAGCCAATATGGTCACATTCCTCAGATAAGGAAGAAAATTGGGAAAAATGGGCTTCAGTAAATCAGTGTGTTTTATTTGAAACCAGACTGCATAGTGCATCCTGTTTTCATGCTTTTGAACTATTATTACATTTAGAAGTATTTCTAAGCCAAACTTTGATGCACGCTAAGAGAAGTGTTTAAAACTGAACTTTCTGACTTGGTGGAAAAAATCCAACCTAAGCTGTGTGTAAGAATTCAGAACAAATGGAGTATTTTGGGTTGAATTAGAATTAGTATTTTTGGTTCCAAAAAGAAGAAATAGTG